>OW052221.1:45816077-45951077 GCA_932526605.1 Nephrotoma flavescens | reverse complement strand
CTGTTCACAATAATATGACGGGTTGGAAAATTTTACTCGAATGAATCATTTCCTAGTATCCCTTGTATAATTTAATAAAACAATTCTCATTTGAATTAAAAGCGATACGTTGCAAATCGCCTTTTACTTTCTTCTATAAAGAATAGTAATCATGAAATTTTTTTGTGTATGTGTGTGTGTGTGGTTCGGTGCAGAGTAACCCCCCGATTCTGACGATAAGACTACTAAGACTGTCTTAGCTAAGACTTTCTTGTTAAGACTTTATTTTTTGAGACTAAAGTCTTCATTGAAATTCTGAAGACAGTAGTCTTAAATAATATATTAGAAACTCTCCAAAATCTTTTGTAGAGCTGTCGAAACCAAATTTTTCCCATATTGTTTCAAATTTATGAACGAAAAGCGACAGTCCAATTCGAAATTGTTAAAAAAAACTCAAATTTATGTTATATATATGCTGAGAGAGTACATAATATTGTATTTTAAATAATCTTTCCGGTTTTTATAGTCAAATACATATCCTTATTGTTTTTGTTTAAATGTCAAAATTATGATTCCTAAGACCACCTATTTCGCTGATATTACCGAAGACAAATTTTTAAGACTACTGACAGATAAGACTAAGCGCAGAATACGAATTTAAAGTATATAGTCTTCGTTAAGACAAAAGTTTTCGCTAAGACTAAAAATACGTCTGTGACTGTACGTTAGAATCGGGGGGTAAATGTCTTTGGCACTCTACATCCCAAACGGATTGACTAATCTCGATCAGCCAATCAAGGGAAAACTTCATACTTAAGTTTTTTCCAGATCTCAGTGATTTTTTGCCGAAATCGGTCCACCGGAAGTGGCGCCTTCCATAGGAGTTTTTTCGTGTATTATAAATATTTTGAAAAGTATACAGGGTGTCCCATTGGGGCGAGTCCAAACGGATGAGGCGTATAGCTGGGTCAATATCATGAAGAAAAGTCTACTACGCATATGCCCGGAAATGAATCGTTACCCACTTGAATCGAATTTCAAAATTTTCAACACGACAGATTACCTAGAGTTGTGTAAATGCCAATAATTCTTCTAAACTTTAAGATAGCTCATTTGTTTTCCTATAATTTTAAAGGTACAGAGTTCTTCTTTCATCTCGGGAATGAAAATTTTCATCCATAATAATTTTCATAAAGAAAACATTGGTGAAATTCAAACATTGGTGGAATTCAAAGTGATGTTTGCCGTAAAATTGCAGCGGACCTTTTAGTTTTAAGGAAATGGTTTCTTAATTTTAAGTGACAAAACTAAGATTATGCATTTTAGTTTGGGTAGCAGTATTTTACATTTACCGTTAACGTATCATTCCAGTTTTTGTAATGCCGTTAATTGCTCCAGCTCGTGCATTTCCATTGAAGCTGTTGAGAGTTTCAAGTATCTTGGAACTATTGTTGATTGTAATCTGAGTTGGAAGCATCATGTCGATAAATTAAAAAAGTCTCTCAGCAATGCATTAGGAACCCTATATCTATTAAGACCAGTAGCCCCAAAATCGGTCTTGTTAAAATTCTACTATGCCTGCATTAACTCTAGGCTTGAATATGCGTTATCGTGTTGGTTGGGGTGGTTGCTATCATTAAACTTTGAAAATTCTCATTATTGTTCAGAAATATGCCACTCGTATCATATGTTTTAAGTCTTCGCGGGTTTCTGCATGGCCATTAATTTTGATTTTTAAAGTTTTACCATTACATCTATATGTTTATAAGGTTTTACGTTTATTTTATTTGTGAAGTGGACCCCGTTTATTGAGATCAAATGTGCTATATAATATTAGGAACAATGATCAATTCTTATTTGTTGTTCCACATTTTTTTAGTGAACATTTTAGAAAATATTTCCTGGTAACTGCCCCTTCCTTATTTAACCAACTTCCACTTAGCATTCGAAAACAAATAAATTCAAAATCATTGCTCCAATTACTTCAAGTTTGGCTTTTTGAGCACTCTAATATCGATTTCCTATTTAGAGTTTTAGTCTGATGCAGTTTAGTTTTAGTTCAAATTGTTTATCTTTTCTATATTTTTATTGTTAAACTTTTAATTGTAATGTTTCACAACTTTTTATCATAATTTTTCTTTGTTAAAGGGTAGATCAATACTGCCATTAAATTGGTGATGATCATCCTACTCATTTATTTTCATTTTGTATATTATTATTATATGTGACTAAAAAGAAAAAAAATTAAAAAATTGTGCGCAAAATAAAAAAAAGTAATTTAATTAATTTTTCTCAAAAAATCTTTAATAAATTTTGTTTTTGGTTTCTTTAAATTTATCAAACAAAAAATAGTTTTTGAGATACATATTAACAATTCAATGTTGTACTTGTTGAAAAATAATTATTATAAGTTGTTGTTGAACCTCACAAACAACTTTCGAAATGTGTTCCATTTTGTAACAAGCAGAGGTGGAGGAGACATCTTCTTCTAATGGCAGCAACCAAGTTGGAGTTTTCTAAATTTTCGCCTATTTTATTGCCGGTATTATTGATTGGAGCAACCAATTGCTCACTAGTCTAAATGTTTGTTGCTGCTTTTCTTTTCAAATATTCTGATTATAGAAAATCAATTGAGTTACATTAATTTTTTTAGAAAAAATTATGACATTCGCATGACCCAAGGTAGTCTATCGTGTTAAAAAGTTTGAAGTGCAATTTAAGTGGGTAAAGGTTCATTTCTACATATGCGTAGTAAACTTTCTACTGCACGCCCTATTCTTTTGGACTCTCCCAATGGGACACCCTGTATAGCATTTAGGAAAACAATTAAAAACAAAGATTGTAAATCAAATTTCAAACAAAATAGAATCATGTCAAAAATTTATTTTTGCATACCAACTTACACATTTGTGCACTAGTTTTAAACTTATTTTCGTCCGAAAAAAATACTATAACTAGACACACAATTGTGTAGGTTGTACTTCAAATCAAGTAAAATTTTCTTATCAAAAACGCCGTTACATACTATAGAAAAGGGGACATGACGAGTTTTGATTAAAAAACTTTATTTCACCAAAATTCAGCATCTCTGCAGCAGCCGTTTCACTATTCAGAATCAAACTTCATAAATACGTAACCTTTAAGAAGACTATTTTCTTTCTTATCTTTGAAGACGTTCAACCTATGATTTAAAATTAAGTGAAAATAAGGGGTGCGCCATCTTTTATGTTGGTATGTAAACATTGAATAACTTTGGAAAAAACAACCGATTTCTATATATGATTTCTATTCAATTTGGTCCTTTGCAATTTATTTGTGTAGCAAAATGTACAGCAAGCATTTTTCATTACCTTTTCGAGCATCTCGGGCGGTATAGCGATGATTTCGGCACGAAAGTTTGCCTCGAGCTCGTCAATGGTCTGAGGCTTGCTGGCGTACACTTTGCTTTTCAAATAACCCTACAAAACGAAGTCCGGGGATCAAATCTAGAGATCTGGGTGGCCAGTCCATGTCGCCTCTTTTTGCATTCAGAGTGTCGATTTTGTACCAAAAATTAGAGCGCGAGCTGGCGAGGTAAACAATTATTTTGTGTACATGTACGTGGTCGGTCGACAATATAATTTGTGTTGATTACACTTTATATGGAAACAAATGCAAATCATCCTTCAAAATGCGCCGCAAAGTGGTTCCAAGGACGCCAAAATGCTGCGCGCAGCGACGATACGGCACTTTTGGGTTCTGAGCAACGCTCTCTTTGACCGATTCTACCAGTTCATTGGAACGTCTTGATCGTTGATGAACGGCATGTTAACGATCTCTCACAAATTCGACACCAAACGACGAATTGTGTTGTCGATATATTCGACGATATGCGCGTTAAGTTAACCCAACAACTATGGCCCTATTCTGGTTTTCCCAGGGAATTGGGAAAATATTTTGCTGTAATTGTAAATTGCAATAATCCCCAAATATTTATTTCCCGTTCCCAAATGTATATTCTGGTAGACTAGGAATAATTTTTTGGAAAAAAATTTTTTATTTTGGTTTTTATAAACTAAAACGCATGTGCGGCCTTGTTACAACTTTAATTTATTTTAAATATATATTTATTAGAAAAAATAATATTTAAAAATTCGAAAAAATACGAATTACAATTCCCTAAAAAAATAACTAAATCAAACGCCAGAATACACTTTGGGGAATAAAAAATTTCCAACTGCTAGAAATACGTCACCCAATTCCCTATTCCCGGAGAAAACCGGAATAGGGCCACTGAACGATTATTTTCAATGTACAACGTCTCTATTT
The DNA here is from genome assembly GCA_932526605.1 of Nephrotoma flavescens. NCBI lineage: Eukaryota > Metazoa > Arthropoda > Insecta > Diptera > Tipulidae > Nephrotoma > Nephrotoma flavescens. The sequence continues at coordinate 45,946,790 of OW052221.1, read as the reverse complement.
GAGCGCGTTGTTTCGGTGTGAAGCGATTCATGGTTAAAATTGTACTAAATTGACGTTCAAAAAACATGTCTAATGAAGTCACTCGGTTGACAAATGTCACAGTTATTCAATGTTTACATACCGACGTAAAAGATGACACACCGTGTATGTATTTCAATATGCGCATTAGGCTTGAGTACAACTTGTCATTAATTGTTAATAGGTTTTCTATAAAATCAGTTTAATCATATAGATTTTAAGTAAATTTAAAGGACCTAACTATTTCAATTACAAAGTTACTAATCATAGTTTAATTTTTTTACATGAGAAAATAGTCAGTTCGCATATCAAAATATCAAACGTTACGGAAATGAAAATGCAGAAAAAATTCAATTATGCCAACGAACAAAATTAACAAACGAAATTATTATTTTAAACTTTATTGACGACGAAATTGCATGCTTTACCAAATTTAAAGCTATGTAGTTTTTTAAATTTTATTTATTTCAAACAAAAAATCACAAAGTATCACAATTCATCACAAATTTAAAATATAAATAAAAAAGTAATCCATATCAGTGCGTTATTTTATTCGTCTTGATCAATATTGGCTATCGTTTGCGCAAATGGTAAGTTTGAGTTACAAAGAGAATTGAAGTCTTTCCACTTTACTTCCGATGTTGCGTAAAGTTTCATTGTATGTATAGCTTAAAGATGGTTCGAAATTATAAAACGTTTCAGAATTTTTTAATGCCTTTAAATTAACCTCAAAATATTAATTTTAAAATTATAATAAAAGTCATAGCTACCATTTTTTAATATTTTATTTTCGGCCATCCACACCATTAATCGCGCTTTACACGACATTTCTACTTATAAAAATTCAACTTCTTCCTACAACTGTCACAAAAATACAGAATTGTTTCTATTAAATAATAAAACTGTTCAAATTAATTTCCGTTGTGTTTGACATTCAATTTCTATTTCAGTTTGACCCTTTGAGTGAAAAAGGATCGCGATCGCGATCCTCAATATACTAGCACGAACTAATACGATCTCTATTTTACACTTGTCGTGTCGATTACATTCCAAAAATAAAATAAAATTGGATTAAGACAAGTGGATGAAATCCACTTTGTTTGTTTGCCGACCTTTTATCACAATGATGATTAGAATGGAATTTCACTTACTAAAATATTTATTAAATTTTTTATAAAAGTTTATTTAATATAAATAAAAACATTTAACAATTAAGTTAAAAACTTTTCTGTGGTAATTAATTAAAAAATTGATTTTATATGTAAAGACCAGTTTCGGATTACTTTTACTCCTTTGTCAATCTATTTTTGAACTAACCAAATTACTATGCAATTTTTGCTATATTCAATATTAATTTTTTTATCTTTGCTGGTGTTAGTAATTTAAAATAAGGTCATAAAGTCTATTTGTTTTTGTGTTTTTTTTTTCCTTTAGTAACATCGGATTATTTCTATGTTTGTAAATTTCCAATTCTTCATGTCGGTCCATATTTTGCCCTTCATTGATAAGGGCCCTTTATTCTTATTTACACTACAGGTTTTATACTTGTTATAAATAAACTAAGACAAAATCAAATAACATAATATGTACTCCAAATTTGTCGATTTAAAAACGTAGACTAATGTCAAAAAAAAATTGTTTTGGTTATCTGTCTCAATATTAAAGCTAGAAAAACGAAATTTTGTGCGACCTTGTTTTGTATGGAGGAAATCTATTTTGTTTTTTTCTATCGGGCTCAGAGCTTTAAATATACATTTGTATTAGAAACGAGCTCATGCAAAATTTCAGGTCGATCGGAACACTTGCAGTGGTCGCTCAAATTGGTTTTTTAACAAAAAAAAAAACAGTCATCCAACGCTTAGTCACGGTTTTTCCTCCGCTTCACTTCAGCCTCGTTTAAGTAATGTCGGTTTAATATTTTCTAAGTATTTTTGAGTATGCCGAATAAAATGAAATGATAAAAAAAAGGTGGTTGGCGTAGTAGAAAATTAGTTTTCGGGCTGTTTCTTTCAAAAGAATTGAAGCTCGTGAGTTCCAGCTAATTGTTAAATGGTGCCTATCATGTTTGGTTAAATTCTACTATTTGTGGTTATACAGCAAAGAATAACGAAAAAATGAGACATCGCTCGTCAACATAAGTAAAAGATTGAATATTTTAATTAAAAAATTTGTTCAAAAAGTTTAAAAAATCACTCGATCGATTTCAAAAATCACTCGATCGATTTCGACTTGTTAGGTCAACATCAGGAGTAAAAGATTAACAATTTTTTAGTTGTAAAACGCCAAAAAGCCGGTTTTGTCGTGCAAACATAACTGCAAGAACAGAAAATCTTGGTGTTGCCAAAATCTTAGTTTTTTAAAATCTTGGTTTTGTAAGATCTGGATTCTAAAATTCTTGATTTTGAAAATTTTGCTTTGCCACAAAAAAGAGATCTTGGTTTACGAACAAATGAATTTTTTTTTGAAATTATGCAAAATTGGTATAAAATCGATTTTAAGTGAAAATTTGAAAAAATACGTAAAGAAGAAGAATTTTTAACGCATTATTTCTCTCATGCAATTTATTTATAACAATTATAATATTTATTTATTTATGTAAAATATTCTTATTTTAAAAATAATTGATTAACAATGATTAACTTTACAAGGAATAATTAAGAAAAATACTTTATAAAAGGAATTCCCCAAATTTTCAAAAAAAAAATCGGTAAAGCTGATTTTTTTTTATATTAAATGAATAAAAATCGTGGTTCCCCTAATTAATAAAAATATTTTATAAATGGTTATACCTTCGACAGACATAAAAATTATCGCGATAATCACTGATCCTGATTTCAATTTTAATTTTTATGATCGCGATCTGCAAAAACCGCAAACGCGATTTATAAATTTCGCCAAACTTTATTCGACATACTCATAACCTTGGGTTTATTTATTTGAAAGCTTGGATTCATTTATTTGCAACAGCAAAAGTCTACTAGAAATTGTAAAACTTATAATCACATTTGAAATAAAATTCATGGCACATTTACACATTCGTTGTCTCTTTTTTGTATGTCATAGTTATAGAGCTCTTACAACTAGATTACCAAGTTATGAAACACAGTAATCCTGTTTTGCCAAAATTGTATGCTGACAGACTGAAAAATATAACTACATAATCTGGAATTCGCAATTAACTAGTTTGTGTCTGTCGAGGGTATTAGTCAGTTTTTCCTAGATTTTGAAATATTTTTGGTAAATGCCCTATTTGTTAATTTTATTTAATAAAATTCACAGATTACGATTAAATTAAAACTATATTTTATTTAACAGGAACTCTGAGAAAACTATATTGACTTTCTAACTAATTTGTCTTTCAACATCTTGGTTTTTTAAAAATAAATTATAATTAATTCGCGCGCGCGGCCATTGATTTAGCAAGTGACAAAATTATTTGAAATTTGTCTCTTTTGGTCGTTTAAGGGCTATAAAATTGTTAATTTTTTGGATGACATACAAGGTCTCATTTTTTTCGTGTTTAATTGCTTTATAACCACAAATAGTGAAAATTATAATAAAAAAACAGATACTATTTCACGCCAATCACCTTTTTTATTATTTTATTGGGTTCGGCATACTTAAAAATATTTAGAAAATATTAACAGGCATTACTCGGACGAGCTGAAGTTAGGCGAGGAAAAAACGTCACTAAGGGTCGTTTTAGAGTTTTCTTTTGGAAAAAACCAATTTGAGCGACCCCTAAATGTGGTCCGATCGACCTGAAAATTTGCATGAGGTCGTTTCTAATAGGAACGAATATTTTTAGCCTTGAGCTCGGTACAAAATCAGACAAGAGGAAAAATTGGTCGCCATAATATATATTATACATGCACGATACAAACAACCGATTTAAAGTTCTTTAGCGCAGATAAAACCGTATCATATGGTAATAGCACATTTTACAAAGCATTTAACAGAAGTGTTACCTTATCCCATATATTAACGACTTACATTCTTTTAGCCAAGAGTACATAACTTAAATATTAATCCAATATAAGTTTGTTTAAAACCTTACATTATGTATACATAAGTAATAAAATAATTACAACTTACATTTTTGTTTTGTTTTATCCATTAGCATAATAACATGTAAGCCAGTTTTGCAAATATACTATATACTATTTTTCTGCTCCACAACAAAGTAAAAATTGTATAATTACTTTATTGATAGGTGTTTAACAATAATTATTCTATCACTTTATTTTTAAATTATGTATAAAACTAAAAAAAATTAGTTTCTTGTAAACGGTATAAGAAGCCGCTGCAGCGCGCATACATAAAGCAAATATACACTAAAAAAATGTATTTGATGATTATGTTAGTAATCACATAACAAGTAACGCACATTTACAATAAAATTGAGACATTTTGCTCAACGATTTTTTTTACACCTAACTTTTTATTATTATAAATTATAAAAAATGCAAAATAACTTATAAATATTTCACTTAGCAGATAGATTAGATTATTATATGAACTGAAAATAATTTAAAAACACTTGATTCATCTCAGTATCCTTTTATTGTGAGATCGTCGATTTTGTTTGTCAGGTGCTGATGCCGACGTTTACTAGTAATCAATGTAATCTAGAAATAAAAAGAAATTTGAGTAAAAATTAGTTTTTCGTATGAGATAGGAAATTAATAAATATATTTTTTTGTTTGCATCTTAAGGAGATGATGAATAATAATTCACGTTTGTTATTGTTGTTTCTTTGTATATGTTTATATGGATTATGAATTTTAATTTATTTGGAATATTACAAAAAAAAATATATTTTCATATAAATAGAAATAGATGATTGGGATTATACATAATAAAGAAAGTAAATGAACTTACGAAACAAACAACACAAATAATTTAAGATGAACAGTTTCTTGCATCTTATTTATTTCGTTATATTTGGTTTGGATTTAATTTCACGCATTGCAAAGCAAATTTATACAGTAAACAGTTCAAGGTAATTCAATGTTTATTTGAGAATAACGTATGGATTAATTTTGAAAATATGATATGGTTAAATTAAATCAAGAATTACTTATAAGAAAATTAATTTGAAAAAATAACTTCAAAACTGTATTATTTCAAACCGGTACAAAATCTTATTGCCAATAAAATTCTCAAAATATAAAATTAACCTAATTATTTTATGGAGGAGTTGTACAAGAAACGCCTAAATTAAAATTAAATAGTAGGTTGGGTTTTCGGTGGTTGACACTTAGGCCAATTTTGGCCCATTGTGATACCACTCATTCATGCCACATCTTTAACCCATTCACCTACTCACACAACTACAGTATATCACCTGCACATTGCAAGCTCCATGTCAACCTGTACATTGACGTGCACGGTGGGTCGGCGCTGAATTATGTACTCCATCAGAGAGTCTTAGTTGTGTTTATTAACATCACCGACTTAATCGATTCGATGATGAATATTCGATTTTGCATCTAGCCTCTGATGGGATTCAAACCCAGTACCTCCCGGTCCAAGTGCCGAAGCTTTAACCACTGCACCACTTGCCCGGTATTAATTAGTACCAGCCTAATTAAATCACTGCATATTATAAAGTATTTTTCAGGAGCAAGGTTAAATTACCATAATGTCACATTGATCTACGAAACGTTCGCGTTATTTGTATTGAACCAAACAATAGCCAATTTAGCGACGTAATAAATGAAGAAGTTCCTCTAATTTTAATCATAAAACGAATCAACAAATTTAGAAGTGTAGGCTAGGGATTTTACACTGTACTTTTCCCAGAATATAAAATTTTAAAATTGAAAAATAAATATCCGCGCTGACTCTGAACCTTGGAAATGGATATTAGAATCGTGTTCACCCTCCTGGCCCATATTCCAAACTCTCGATATCTTGCCACTGCGTCACATGTTTGTCTTCAAGGTATTAAGAATTTTTTACAATATTAGCGGAAACTCATTTATTAACTATTCAGACTATAGTCTTCGTTCTAGTCTCCAATTCAAAAAAAATATCCCAAAATATAATTCACATCTCAGAAGAAGTTTTTTCAATGTAATTTCACCTATTATCTTTAACAAGTTACCTTGCAAGATTTGTAGGTGTTGCACCTTATCATTATTTTCAAAAGAACTAAAACATTGGCTTAGTACACCCAAGAATATTGAGTAGCTCTTCAGTTTCCATATTTAACACTAGTACGAGTAGAATTATACTTTCGTGATGTTTATATTATAATAATTGGATTCATCTGCCATAAATCTTTGTCTAGAGATTATATTATTATTATTATCTATTATATTTATATATTTCATTAGTATTTTATACCGTAAATTATTAATTAATTAAATTATAAGTTTATTTTATACTGTAAATTGTATTGTTATGTTGAATTTTTTTTTTGTACGTATCTTATAATTTCAAACATATTCTCGTTAAAAGGGAATCAGTGTACCTGGCCCGTGTTCTTTTGAACCAAAGGTACACTTTTTCTTACCAATGTACATATTTTTATTATTGTATAATTCTTGTAAATTAAAATTGGTAATGAAATGATTAAAAAAAAAAAAAAAAAAAAAAAAAAAACATATCGGCTAAACTAAAAAATTCAAAATTAATAAGGAAGAATTTCATCGGAGTTTTAATTTGAATATATAGATAAACCTTAATTGCTCTTATTTGATATTTTTTCGCAGAATAGAGTCTGGGCTGAACAGCAGTAAATTATTTAGTGGTATAGAAGTCATTACTAAATTGTTTGCGCTCTCTCACCTCAAATTCATTAGTTCTTGATGAACTCTATCTTAATTAGTCATAACACACATATCGAGGTGTGGTTAAACTAATGAAACATTGAATTCTTAAAAATTAAATTCGGTCGTCTCATCAGACTGCAGTGACCAAACTACAACAATCTTGAAAATAAATTTAAATAATGTAGTCGATTTTTTTAATTTATAGAATTCCATGTTCCATTAGTTCGAAACCAAACTGCCATCGTCTGGTATTTTTTTTTTTTTTGTTATTCCTGCAATCTGTTCTGGGGCCTGTTCGAGGCTCTCCCTGTTCTTTTGCGGATCGCTTAGTCCGTCCTTATTTTTACCAGCATATACTGACTTTTTGCCAGCCCATGGAAGATGGGTCGGCCCATGAGTTTCGCACTCCGACAGGGGGTCATAGATGTGTTACATTTCACCACAGATCGTAATCTGCTGATGAAATTTCTCTTTGCATCCTGCTCCTATCGGGATTCGAACCCGGTACCTCCCGATTCAAATGCCAAAACTTTAACCACTGTGCCATTTAGTCGGTAGTATTGGTAATCTCACCTCGATGTAAAAAAAATATTTGCCTATCACTCAGAATAATCTAAAATTTCAGTCATAAATACGTTCAACGTGCACAACACGATAGTAGCCACTAGGATTTTAATCTGTTAAGAGAAGCCACTAAGTTCTTCAAAGAAAATTGGAAAAACTTTCAAATAAATGAGGAATAAAGATACAAGTTGACTTGTCACAATAATAAGTATCTGTCGTTATGTTGAAAAAGTTAAAAAACATATTTTTAAAAAGCCAAATTGAATATGTACAATATAAAATGAGGCGAAATTCTCGTAAATTAAAGACAAATATGGAAATGGATGGAAAAGTACAAATTATTTGCTATTCTTGTGTCATTAGTTCTGTAAGTAGGATTTTCCATGCAAGATGTAGTTGTGTACTAACAGGGACTAAACCTTTTATGCCAAATACTAACTTATTCTTCATAATATTAGTCGTCTCGTTTATGCTAAATTTAATAACCTTACGATTCACATCATTTTGGTCTAGTAAACTGTTAAAGTTAGTTTTATATCAGAGGTATTTAAACAATATAGCGAAATTAAGGCGTCCTTAAACCGGCGGTCCTTAGACTCCACCATCTTTTGGCATATCCGAACCGGTCTCCATGCGGTAAACTAATAGCCTTCTTGACTAGTCATAAGATCCAACTGGCTTTAGATCGGATGGCTGGGCTGGTCACTACATAATCTCTAAATTATTTTGTCCAAACCATAATTCAGCGTTTTTCGAGATGTGCTTGCACTGGATTGCACGTTTTGTTTTTGATAAGAGTAGGACGTGCTGTGCGGCAGTCATTAAATTTTTTTTTATTAATCTTCCTCCAAGTGGTTTGCCAGGGCCGTCCGCACTTTTAAAATGTTTTATGTTTTGAACCATACTGCGCGATCTGTGAAAAATTCTTGCAATTTCTAAAAGGGGTTTTGCTTCTGATTTTAGCCTGACAGAAATTTCTTTTTCTTCATTTTACTGTAGTTTTTATAATGGGGTCGATTCCGGGATCTAAAATTTTATGTTATGTTATTTTTGTTTTTCAATACAAATTCCAATAGGAAGGGGGGAAATAAAATAACATAAAATTTTCGATCCCAGAATCGACCCCAATATTATATTTATTCGTATAGTTTTACTAATTTTTTTATCTCGATTATCCGGGATCCGATTATTCGTGAACCTCGATTATCCGGGATTTTTTAGTTTCTTGGTTAATCTGAATTTCATCTGATTAACCGGGATTTTTTTTTTAGTTCTAGTCCCACTCATCCCGGATAATCGAGATTCAAGTGTATTTAAATATTTAGATTTGTACTAGACTTCACTATTAAAATTATTAAATTAATTTTTCGATGTGTGTTTCGAAAATTTAATGGATGTCCAATTTCTTTGAACATGAAAAATCATGTTTTTTTTAATAAATATATTAGAATTTATATTTATTAGCAAGCTAAAATTAGAAAATTTTGGAAGCAACTGTCGAAATTTGCAAGTAAATGGAGAAATAACAAACTGCCCCATTTTATTGAAAACCACTACACATGTAAGTATACTTCATTATGCTATTTAAGAATATCGAAGTCACACCGTCTTGACAACGCCAGATTCATTTTATATAAGCTTACACATCAGTATTTCTAGATATTTATTAAGGTATCCCCAACTTACTAGAGTGAAAATCGTAGACCTAGTTGAGAAGAACTTCTCATAATGTTCAAAATCATTGACACAAAATCTTCTGTGAATGTTCTCCAACGAAATTGCTACAAAAGTAAGCGGATCCGCTCGAAACGCAATATTTCAAAATGCGATATTTCAAAACCCGATATGGTACAAAACGCGATACGGTACAAAACGTGATATTTCAAAACGCGATATGGTACAGAATATGCGTTGCGAAGCGGTGGGAGTGCAGCGACCCACCTGATACCGATCCTATATACTATCGTTCCTATCGATTTTTAAATTCCTACAAATTGAAATTAAATTTCCCCTTCACCCGCCTGATATAACCCGATCCTAAACTCCCGTTTTGTACCATATCCCGTTTTGTACCATATCGCGTTTTGAAATATCGCGTTTTGAAATATCACGTTTTGTACCATATCGCGTTTTGAAATATCGCATTTTGAAATATCGCGTTTTGTACCATATCGCGTTTTGTATTGTATCGCGTTTTGAAATATCGGATTTTGAAATATCGCGTTTTGTACCATATCGCGTTTTGTACAAACTATGATACACATTCCGTTCACCAGATGTCAGCTACTTTGTTGGAAATCGCGAATAGGAACTTCCGAAACATTTCTAGATTCTGTAAAGCTTCTAATTTAAATAAAATTTAGGAAAAATAAGAATTCAAATTTGGCTTTTAAGGCAATATTTCTACGTATTGTTTTGGAAAATTCCGAACTAACACTCGATTCTGTGAAGGTTTTAATTTATAACTACAATTTTGAAACACTCGTTTTCTTGGCACTGGTAGATTTTAAAGCTATCAGAAAGAAAACCACAAATTTTCTGTAAATTGCTTCTGTAGATTAAAAATTAAAATATAATAAAATATAATTCTCTCAAATTAACTTTGGAAGCAATACAATGCAGAATAAGTATATGAAGTGAGACATGAGTATCAATTTTGTAGGCAAAATGACAACGCGAGTTGGCGAGGTGAGCAAGAATTTCGTGTACATATACAGTGTATAATACACAATTTTATATTTGTATTGTGTATTTTCCTCTCTTGTATATGTGCTTTCTATTTCTCATGTTTGTGATGGTAGGTACCAAAATAAATGGATCCGGTTGAATTGGTTTAATTTTTTTGATACTAGCTGCGTTTTTTTGAAAACAATCGAGTAGAGTTCGCGATAGCTATTTTCAAATTGTCCAATTTAAAATTAAAAATTTATTTTTTTTTAAATTAAATAACTTAGATTTAATAGGAATATATGTATAACAAAAAAAATCCATCATAAAAGTTGTATGGTTTTCTTGTAATATCGTTGTTCTTGTAATATTTTCTTGTAATATCGTTGTTGTAATGGTGTTTAGGATTGTTCCGTATATTGGTCTATTTTCAGTATTCTCGAATTATATACATAACCGTAGGAAATTCTTCCATTTGCGCCAATCTGTATGACAACGACTATGATAATCGACACTTACTTATACGAATTTCGTACGCTACGCAGTAATTCGCTAGTAGTACAACTACATGGTATTGCTCTATATATGTAAACAATATTCCAATGTAAATAATACAACGTCAGTCGTCACGACTTGATGATTATTTCAGATCAGTAATCTCATCCGTTCGAACCTGATTGTTGTGATTCTTACACATCCCATCTATAAATCAAAATTCAAATAATATTTTATGTTTTTATATTAGTTTGTATGTTTATGATTTAATATTTAAATCTGTGAATTAATTTCAAATTAATTCAAAAATATGAAAATTGTGAAATGTTTACGAATAGAAATGTCAACCTCAAAAAAATCAAAACATGATCATGCGCATGCGTCTCGCCTACTAATACAATCAAGATGCTCAATACTCTATTTTTCCGGTTTGCTCACCTCGCGCTTGTCGCTTTTCGTACAAAATCGACACTGTGGCCATAAAGCTTGTCGGCCCAAGTGGAAGGTTCAATTGAGGGTCTCTATGGACAAGTGATAATAAATATCGAGGGACCAACCAGTAGAGGTTTTGAGGTTACCTCTTCAATATTCTCTATTATTTTCTTACTTTTTCAAACTTTGTTAAGGATGTGCAGCTTTCTAGTATCTGTTTTACCATCTCAGTGAAAATTGACATTCGAGCATTTAACCTCATGAGAAAACGTGTAACGAGAAAATCTATATTTTGTTTCAGTACTGATAAATTTTAAATGTCTTCAGATATACCAACACGATCATCAGGAATTCAATTCAAGATAAAATTATCAGTTACTGTTAGTGTAGATAAAACTTAGAACTAATAAAAATTTAGAACTAACATCGAACGAAATTTTGATAAAATATTTTGTTCAAATTTCCTTATTAAATTGGTATTTAATATAATACGAAAATTTACCAAGAAAATTTGGTTGCGAACTGCAATAATTCAATCTGCTGGTTGAAATTCGAAAATTCATAGAATTCCGATAATAATAATTTGTCTATATTTTGGAAAAAGCGGTGTTTTACTTTACTTTATGTAACCGTTCTTAATCCAAAAGACTCAATGTTAAGGGCACCTTATTCTAGACGTGAATTAAAAATATTTTTTCTAATCATGAAGCATTTTTATTGTTTCCCACCCGGGTTTTTTCGGGTAATACTTAAAAAAAACCGGTTAATAATAAGGTAACTATAATATATGTATAAGGAACAAATACATATCACAGATATGAAAAATTAAAAACAAAATTGATCAGTACAATATAAATAATTCACTAAATAATAAAAAAAAAATAAATAAATTCAAATTAATAACTTTCCAATTTACCAGTGTTGTGGTTCAGATCTTAAGTGGCGATAAATTTTAACTAGAGATAACGCCTTCTCGAAACCAAGTCGGTTTCTTAGTTTATTCCAAATTAAATCGTAGGTTGAGAAAATTCTTTCAATTGAAGCCGAGCTTGCTGGGTAGTTCAATAGTGATACAAAAAAATTGCAAAAATTTACAGGCAATTTTGAAGATTTATCGTTTTTCACGTGTAATATTTTCCACCATTTTTTTGCGCTTAATTTTTCGAGCACCTCCGGTTTGAACATAGATTCTGGGAAGTATTCTCAACTGAAAATGTTCATAAAATAATTAATAAACTTGTTTCTGATTACATATTGGTTCTTCTTGGAACTTAATTGTTATAGTTAATTTAATTATATAATTGAATTTTAACGCTTGAATAAAAAACCCAAAAAACCCATCTAAAAAACCCGAAAAAACCCACCGGGTCGGGGTTTTTTTAAAAAAACCCGGGTTTTTCCAACCCTGCCATAAACGAGACTTTTCTCGGAGACCAACCACTTTACTGGATTTTGAGCGGGGGTTAGAATTGAATGATGATTTATATTAAAAAATTAAATTCGTCATATTAAAGACCATTTTAACCGTTTCAGACTGACTAAATCGCCCAGAATTTTGCTAAAATAATAAGAGAAAATGTGGGCTGGTCAAGTGGGAAGGTCTATTCCAACAATGAAATGGTGTGGAATTGTATACTAAAGTAAGCTTGGGAAAAGCCGACTCTTATCTTATTGAGGAAAATAATTTAATTACTTCAATAAGGTCAGAAGTTTCGCCGGTATTAGCGTATATGGACTCAGAGGATAAGAAAATTTCACCGGACAACTTTGTAGCGGAGATGTGATGCGAACGAGCATCTTACTATCTATTGAGACACGATTGCCCTCGAAAGGAGTGAGCCATTTTTCGAACACTTAAAAAATGTCTACTAAAGCCCATATTTATCACTAGAAAAAGGCGAGAGCTTCGACGGTTGAGCCTTTGATTTTGTTTTTTATTTTAAGGATTAGAGAGTCGTGGAGCCCCTTCAGGAATAATATACGAACCAACTGGAATTGAGGTTATTTTAGCGCTGGAAAGTCTAAACCTCTGAAGACAGTAGAGAAACGGAATTGCATGGTAGAAACCATTTCTGCAATCTTTTGCAAGACACATGAATTACCTTCTACTAAAGCCCAGAAGAAAGCAAAAACACAATATCATGCGGAACTAATTACCTATCAAAAAGTTTTTATGACAGCCCTCGATAAAATCGATATGGGAACTCCTTTAAGCAAACCTAAAACTGTTCTGAAGAGAACCGAAGATGTCACAAACTTAGTATTGAAGACTATTCTATGAAAAACCGGAGGTCTCTGAATGAAAAATTCCCGTTCGAACTACAGTTTCAAGCAGAGACAACAGTGATTGAGAGGAGATTTTAATATGATTGCGAAATAATACAGCACTTCATGATGATATTGTGATTTAAATGAAGTTAAGCTCGAACGAGTCGCTGGCATCGGTTTGTTTAACGTCAAAGATTATCGTTGCGTTGTCTCAATCTTTCCATCATTTCAACATCCAAATAAATTGCGTTCCCCGGGGCGAACTGGCTAGTTACGGTACCTACTCTCTCACTACAACCGAAAAGGGTAGTTGTGGATCGGATATGTCGGCGTTTAAATTAGCAGTTCTTAAAGAAGGACAAGTAACAAATCAGAGATGTATGAAGGCGAAATTTAAGAACAGTCGTGAGGTATTCGGATTCTTTAAATCCAAGCAAATTAAATGACAAGGTCATATTGCAAGATCCCCACAACAACGAATGATAAACAAAGTGTTCCAATTACAACCAGTTGATGTACGTCGTAGAGGAAGACACCGACTACGTGGACTAGTCGCCGCCGAACAAGAACTACGTATTATTGGACGTCGAAAACTGGAGCGGTAGATCGAGATAGGTGACGGCAAAATTCCTTCAAATTAGTGCTTTCAGCCCGCAGAAGTCGGCATAAACACTTGGAAAATACGTAAAGAGCAACCTCTCCAATCTCGAATTCTATAAGGTGCGAAATAGCGCTAAATGCTTTCATTAGAAGGAAAATAAGCAAGATCCTATGATATTAAGTGTGTGCAATTAACACGATTTAATCGAATTTAAATTGCATGACATGAAAATGAAACACCAAAAGTGAGAACATTGGTGATTCGAACCGAGTACGTCCCGCTTTAAGAGAAAAAGCTTTTAACTGCGTCATTTGTCCGGTAAAATATCTTATTTTTCAATTTCAAAACCGTCGTTTCCAAGTAAGAATTACTTAGGCTATTTCTGAAGAATTTTAAATTTAAAATCTACTTAACTTGCGACTTAGTTATACTTTTAAAATTCTGAAAATTCTATGACGACTTTTTCGGATAGTCCAAAAAAACAGAGCAAAATCTAGAATTAAAAGGCATATGGTAGACGGGTATACCCATTTGAATCAAACTATAAAAATATTCAAGTTTAAATTTTGAATACCAACTGCCAGACATCATACAGAGAATACACAAAGCGTACACGTAATAAATCAAATCACAATCAAAATACCTGTAATGCCAATTATCCCGCGAATTAGACCTAAAAAAAATAGTACATCGACCTTCTATTGTACATAACATGTCCAACACATTCATAAACTTCTATACTTGAAATAACCAAGTAATCGTACACATACATTTTGATTAATTTTCTGTTTATTTAAAAATAGTGCGCGCTTATCAATCAAATTATAAAACCAAATTTTTTTCGTTAATGTAAACATATCCCATATTACACCGCACTTAGTATTAATTTCGATTCTGACGATATTGATGATGATGATAATATTCAAAGGAAATTTCTAATTGCGTTGTTATTATTATTTTTATTGTGTGTATAAAATATATGGAAAATCATGGAAAATTTTTCCTCTCACTTTTTGCTCATATACACACTCGTCATACGGCACATGCATCATATTCATATTATTGTGCCTTGTGTGTGTCGTGTTGTTTTGATATATTGATTATCATCGTCATATGATTTTTGGTGATGACGAACTCGTACAATGTGTTATGACGATTTTTTTTTTTTTTTTTGAACAAATTTGATTAGACATTCATTTTTTGAGAGGGGTTTGAGCCACTTTATTTATCGATAGGAGAGAATTTAAGAAGATAAGGTTATTCGATAAATTCATCGACTTTCGCTTGAAAAAGCTTGTACGCTATATTTATACCAATATATTTGTATATTGGCGGCGATGGGCAAATGGGGGAGAGACATATTCATTGGAAAAACATTTTGTAATTTAATATATTTTCTCTCTATGTTTGTTTATTGATTACTAAATGCGCGGCAAAATAATTTAATTACATTTATTAATTTCTCAAGTAGACAGTGTTTATTTCTAATTTGAATGACTTTTAGTTTTTTTTTGTACACTGTGCTATTTGTAAATATTTATTGTGTTACCAAGAGTTATTTGTGTAATCTTGCATTTGCTAACCACGACCCTATTTCGGAATAACAACAAACAATAAATTTAAGTTTTTATCAATTTATGTATAAAAATTTCATTAACAAATTTTTGATAATTTTAATCTGGTATAGTCGTTTTGTATACATATACGATGAAATAGTCTGAATTTTTGGGTGACCTATTTTTGATGGGTTTTGTTATCTAATTTTATGATTAATTATATGGTATTGAATTAATTAAATACTTGGACCTGGGATAATCCCGATTTAAACTAAATAGACTTATATAGATATTCAAACACAACCGAATATGCAATGCTATCGGAATTCCGTTTACATTCGCGAGCAACCACCACAATCTTCGCATGCAAATAGAGCAGCTCTCCAAAGCACGTTTACATGGGGCAAGATTTTCTATTGGAATTAACCCTCGTCCGGCGGCATAATTTTACTACACTAAAAGGCGGCAGACGTACAATTGTACTTTAATATATTTTATATGAAAATCGTCACTGTAGTCAAAATTTTTGTAAATACATAATATTTGGAATTTCCACATTATTAAAATGTAGAGATCTCACAAATCTTTAACTCTCTCCGGTTTCTACAAGAAGACTTATTAGTATTTAAAAACAGAAAAGGTACAATTGTACCTATGCCGCCTGACGAGGGTTAAAAAGACCTAAGTAATTGTTGTAAATTTTTATATTTAAGTAGATATTTTTTATATTTTTTATTAATTAAATATTATTTTTTGATTTAAATTTTAAAAATCCGCCTATGTAGGGTATTGATTGACATTTTCATTTCTGATTTATGTACGCATTTTACATAAATCCATAGCCTTATCATAGATATGTAAATGGCGGCGCCATTGCAAAATTGGTTTTTAAATGTCTCTTAAGCCCAATCCGATCGCAACAATTTAATACCATTATTTTATAAATAAACTAAATAAAAGTTTACTGAAACTGTTGAAAACCATTAACAAAACATTAGAAAATAAAATAAACAAAAAGCTCCACAATCGTATTCACCCGTTGACTTGTCGCATGGAACTGGAGATCCAAATAAAAATATCGCGATACAGAAATAGAAAGACAATTATTTTTGTCCAAAATATAATTTATTGTGTCTTTGATATTTTGCAGTACGGAATTTAGCATGTAATCAAAACTAGTTTTTCCAAACTGTTGAATATTTGTATGCTGGGATAACAAAAATATTAATTTAAATTTCTGAGCTTTTCACTTTTCAGCTAAATCAATGAAGTTTAAATTTTAAATTAATTATGTATGGGCTTAAGTTAAAGAGCTGGAGGTTTCACGCTTCCCTCAGAGATGAAACGTTTTCCCCTAGAGAGAGAGAGTAACAGACCAATTACAACCGACCATAGCTAGCAAACAACTTGAGGAAAGAGTTAACCTTAACGCTCATGTGAGAAAAAATATCTTAATTTTTGTAACATTTCTCAATTTTAAATATGATCGTAATCTACCAATTGAACTAGAAGTTCGCATAAAATTTAAAGTTTTATTGGAAGTAAAATATACATAAATAGACGTCTAAAATGCAAAGGGTACCGGAGTACCCACGTCACTCATATTAGGGTTAATGCCAACCTAGTGAAAATTGTCATGCTGTTTATAACTGCAGGAAAAACCTTGCAAATGGTGTCGGAATCGAATATCTATTGGTTAAATTAAACATAATTAAAAACTGACATGACTCACATATCAAAGAATATTTGGCAAAATATACGGTATCAATAAACAATGGACTATGGCTATAAACTGTTTAAATAATATGTTTAAATCTGTTTAAGCGCAACAGCAACTAAAACTCCACTGCTGTCTCCCGGCTCCTCTTGAAAAATTTTGGGGGGTTTGAACTCTTCCACTTAGTTTCGTCGCCGGTCCGAGAGTCATCAAACAACAAATAGCAAAATCAAATAAAAATTAAATAAAAACGATTGAAAAGTATTTTCAGACAGTTATTAGATTAAATTTATTAAAGTTTGCCTTAGTGGATGTGGGGTGACGTCAATCAATTTCTGTAAAATTTTAAAAATAATGACTTAATCCGCTAGGATATTTTCGATATTGAATTTCTACCAGTAGTACATTTCCTTTTCAAATTGTTCGATATTGAACTAGTTGTCGAACAGAATTTTGCCGTTAAACTTTCGTTTATTTGTGTTATCGTACAAAATATCTACGCCAACTTTGATCATTTTTCAATTTTTTTTTTTTGTTGTTGACCATTGAAATAGTTTGAAACAATTGATTTTACCGGTCGAATCTCATGAACTTGACCCAAGACGTACGTACAGTGCGATCCATAACTATATAACCACTCCTTTATTTCGTCTTTTTAAATAACTGATTTAGAAAATTTCAAGAAATTAATGCCCAAAAATAAACGAGTATGTATGTGATTCGTTATGGAAAAAACTATTTCAGGATTCATTTATTTTGAGAAAAACCAATTTTTTCCAAAATTGCTTAGTCTTGTATATATATAAAAATGGTGTAAAAAATGTATGTGCGTGCATCAGTTGAGAACGGCTGAGCCGAATTGGCTCAATCATTTTTTGTTGTGTTCGAAATTGCTAGGAGATGGTTTTTACGAAAGAAAATTTTGAAAAAAATCCACCGAAAAAGTCAGAAAACCCGAAAAAATTTTATATGAATTTTGTATGCTCATTTTTTATGAGACAGATGGTGCAGTGGTTAAAGCTTCGGCGCTTGGGCTTTGAGGGACTGGATTCAAATCCCACCGGAGGCTGTGGTAGTTTACTAAAAATAAAATAAAATAAAAAGCCTTTTTATTTGAAGTTTGTAGATACATTTTTCATGAGACATGAAAGGTACATTTGTAGGTACATTTTTCGTGGTGCAGTGGTTAAAGGTTCGGTGCTTGGTCTGGGAGGTACTGGGTTCGAATCCCACCAGAGGCTGCATGCTTTTTTTGCTTTGTTCGTCTTAATACAGTGGCGGCTTAGAAAAAAATAAAATTCGGAAAATCCCGAAAAAAAAGTTCCCCAAAACTCAAAGGAAAACCGAAAAATAAAAAAAATAAAAAAATCGAAAATTGCGTTTTGATAGGAATTTTGTATGGAAATACACTGACCACCACCAATGAAAACTGTATTTCGACAATGATCGGAAAATCTAAAAATGGTGTTGTTGTACGGGATTTCGCACGTATCCGATCCAGATGGTGTTTTAGAAGAGAAAAATTGGAAAATCTGAGTGGAAAGAATCGGAAACTTCCGGAAGAAAACTGAATTTTTGTTCTAGCGCATCAGTTGAGAACGGCTGAACCGATTTGTCTCAATCTTTTTTTCTTGTTTAATAATTTAAAAAAAAAATAATAATCAACATACTAACGTAAACCACACAATTGGTAAAGAGCATATCAGCTGCTGGTAGCACTTTACCAATCAAAAACAATTCTTACTAATAATATTTATGGGCTTCCTTGATGAGGCCAATATATTCCTTTTTTTAATGAAAATTTAAAACCTCAATATACAACCTCGGTTAATTCGATCCACATAATGGGTTGATAATGCCACCACAACTAAGAGGTCTGGTTCCCCACTCAACTTCCCTCCTTTTTCTTTTTTAGTCGCGGTTAACAAGGCCACTATCTGAGCACCCCAACACCCACGCTATTCCCTCTTAAAGACTGAGCTGTGGGAGCAATTGCCGCATGGGATGCATGACAGATAGCTGGCAATTCTATGAAACAGAATGGCCTTCAGCGTAAGCTAAGGTTTTTCCTTCTCAATGTTTTGATGATTTTGGACCCTGTAAATCATGAAAAGTCGACGCAAAGCTTGAAGAATCTCAGAAAATCATGAGGTAAATTGATAAAAGCAGAAAGTTAATGAGACAAATAAGAGATAGCGCTGTGCTGTGATCATTAATGCCACAACCCAGTAGATGGCGTTGTACGTTGACTCAGACGTTGTGCAATTTGACAAGTGTCGTTTTCGCATGAGCGCTTTCAGAGCAGCCAACAGTTGGGAACATGTTGAGTAAAATCGAACCCAAGGATGTTGACAGTCTGAATTAATTGATTCAAAACCAAATCGCTGGGGAAATACATTGTTACAAATCCGTTGAGTTTTTGAATGCGCTTTATTCGCAGGGAATAACACCGCATAACTTGATGCCGAAGGTAGGATCTGTGATAATCATGCTGCGTAATCTGAATCATCCGATATTGTGTAACGAAATGCGACTAGCTGTGAAGAAACTGATAAACAATGTGATTGAAGCGACGATCATCAAGGGCAAATTCAAAGGAGAGGATGTTCTAATTCCGAGAATTCCTCTGATTCCAACTGACATTCTGTTCGACTTCAAGTGCATTCAGTTCCTCGTTCGTTTGGCGTTCACTATGACGATTAACAAATCGCAAGGTCAATCGATGGAAGTGTGCGGAATAAATGTGGAATTTCCGTGTTTTTAGCAAACCATCATAGTTGTTCATTTACGCGCTTGACAAAAAAACGAAAAATATTGTTTACCGCAATGCATTGTATTGATTTGCGTCTGTATTCCATTTAATTCCACTCGAACAAAATACATTGAATTCTTTTGAATTCCAACTGACTCCAATTCATATCCACACTGAGAGAAAAAATCCACAAAACAACTAAATTTTCAATAGATGTCTGAGTTTGAATTGAGATTTCATTCACTTTTCAATACATTATGCCGCCTTTATGGTTGCGTTCGTTCGTTCTGACAATTTTTTCGACCAATCATATTGCTCAAAAATGACGATTTTTTTCTTCTGGATTTTTCTACAACAGATGATTGGTCGAAAACATGACCGAACGAACGAACGAACGCAACCATAAACCTGCGTTCACTGTTGAATTCGATGAAAAGCGGATGGAATCGCCACTCAACTCAATCGTCTATTGAGAATAGAGTTGAGTTGTTTGATTTTTTCTCTCATCAAAATCAATTTTCGTCAAGGACAAAAGTATTTGCTCGGAACGAAGTAATTTGGAGCGGAACGAGGTTTGCCGGGTCAGCTAGTTAACTATATTTCCACAGTACGAGTAGCCTTTGATTATATTTTTCTCGCTAAGCCAAATAAATAAATAAATATTATAGTTTTATTCGGGCTGTCACATTTCGCATAGCCAAGTGCGGTATAAAAAATTACCATGCGGAAAATACTTATCGGCCGAGAAAAATGCAAAATTCAAGCAACAAGAAAAACCGGAGGACCCAAAACTAAGACGACTTGCGGACAAACACGATCCATTGGGCTTTAAAAAGTGTTATGGGCACCTGAATTACAAAAAACTGAAACAGGCACCAAAATTATTTCAATGACACAAAGCTGCACGACGTAAATTTGTTAAGACAAATCTGAGTCCAAAGGGTTAAAAGTAATTGAAAAAATTGTGTACTTTATTTATTTTTATTACAACGAACCATTGTTAATCAATAGGTGATTTGTCCGGCGAAAAAAAAATTAATCTGGTGGGGTCAGATGGTATTCAGTACTATTTGAGGGACCTTAGAAAGGAACCAATGTACCTGATGAAAGGAGAAGAGGAAAACTGGATTTTCCAGCAAGATAATACTCCAATCCACGAGTCAAAATACCAAATCTTGGTTTGTGGAGCATTATGACATACCAATTTTAAATTGACCCGCTTGTTCTCCAGAACCTAAATCCCATATAAAATCGTCGGAGATTATTTATTAGAACGGTTTATGAGGGTAATAGACTATTCCAGACGACCAATGAGTTGAAAATGGCAATTGAAAATGCCTGGCCTGAAATCATTGATTTATTTATTGAAGTAGGTTAGGTTAGGTTAGAGTGGCTGCTATCGCACACTTAGGCCAGTAGTGGCCCATTGTGATACCACAGGATCCTATCTCCCCTTTACTCCTGCTGAAACCATCCAGAGCAACTTATGTAGCGTAAAATATCTCGCACTCTACATCCCGCGAGTTCTGAAAGGCTGTCCACACTGTACACACCTAAATACTTATACCTTCTGCATGATAGTGCCGGAAACGAGCGTCCAAACAACTTCTACAAAAGTCATTCGTCTGTAGACCCAGCCTTCTTGCATATTGCACAAAAAGGCAATGTCCTGTCAGTATCCCTACGACCAAAACGAACTCTCGTTTTCCCAGGGATACTAGTGTCTTGGAGCACCGCAGGTCCAGTTTTGGCCAAACCTGTTTTGCTACCCTGCACGTGAGAGTGTTGGTCCACCTCTCATCTGTCAAGGCGATTGCCTTCTTACTGAGCGCCAATTTGAGCGCTGCTATAGGCCTCCCCAGATCTGCCCTTCCCGGCTGCACATTGGCTGCTATCTGCTTACCAAAAAATTCGATTGGAAGAAGGTGGAACATAACCTCTAAAGCGCGTGTATGTGTTGACCTAAGCGCCCCGCTTATAAGCATGCGGGCCGTTCTTTGCACCTTTTCCATCATTTTTATATCCACTCGCCTTCTAATGGTGGCCTCCCCCAGTTCCGAGGTAATAATCCTGCTTACCAGCATCTGATTTATCAACCTAATTATGGGGTAGTCCACGTTCAAAAATATCAATTCTTCCATGATTGCCTCCATTTTTACATTATTAAAGGCACCCTCAATGTCGAGAAATGCTACCATACAGAACTCTTGCGAGTAGATTGACTTCTCAATCATGCGTACCTGATCGTGCAGAGCTGTGTTCACCGACTTTCCCTTACAGTACGCATGCATTTTTTTTTTAAGTTTGAACGTCTAATAAAAAGTGATTATACGACACATAATACATTTTTAATATATCCCTTTTCCTGCCTGCCCACACAATTGGGTGAGTAAGGCAACAGAATCATGTCAACAATTTATTTTTGTATGTGTTTTGAACCAACTTACACATTTGTGTATTCCTTTTAAACTTATTTTCATCCGAAAAAAACACTATAACTATACACACAATTGTGTTGGTTGTACTTCAATTAAAGCGATTTTTTTTTATCAAAAACGCCATTACATACTACTTATGTATGTTTTTTTACTCACACATTTGTGTGGTTTGGACTTAAATCGAGTCATTTTTTTTTTTGATAGAAAAAGAGATATGAATTGCACGAATATCTTGTACGAGGACAAATCCAAGAGAATGTTTTTATTATTTAAGTACATTGCGTAACCGGCCTCTACTTTTCATTATTATTATTTTATTTTCTATTTAAAAAAAATGCGGAAAAACGGGTGGTTATTTAGTTATGGATCGCACTGTATATGAATTTATTCCAGCATTCTATAAAAAAAATTATCATACAACATTAACCTATAAATAACCTATAATTTACTTATGTGTAGAAAATTAATTGAAATTACTGAAAAAACGAAATTAAAGATTAAATTATTCGGTCTGAGTTTGATCATATAATTTAAAGTTCTTTTAAGTGTACGACCTTGACTTCTATGCTATAATAGTCAATTTTAGAACAAGTTAGAAAAAATCATTCCGTGACAAGTTCCAGAAAATGAACTTTGGGGCTAAAAATTTCGTTGAATTTTATTCAAATTTTCGTCCCGCTCACCAAAACTAAAATTAATTCCTAGCCTACCTAGAGTTCAATTTCGGAAACTTGTCATGTGACGATTTTTTTAACTTGTACAAAAATTAGCTATTAGTCTACGTGTTACGATTAAAGTGCGAATATGAATAAACAAGACTACGGATATTTGGGTGAACGGACAGCAAACATGTCGGTAGTATATGCAGCTTTTACAACCGATTTTTACTTGTGTAAATGATTTTAATTTTGTTTTATTTCGCACATTTGCCGTTTTCGCACTTTACCCGTAACATAGGCATTTCAAAACCATGTAGACCTCCTAATCTTCGTCATTTTTGATTTGGGCAAAATAATTCTAATTTTTGCTAGCGAGACGAAAATTTAAATAAAATTCCTAGCCCCAGAGTTCATTATTGGGATATACAACGATATTTATACAACGATTTTTTTTTTATACATAACCGACTTTTTATACATAACGACTCGTATATTCGCCATATTATTAATAAAGTCGCAAACCCCACAAAACACATAAAAAGGCCTTCCGCCGAAGCACTCTGTGTTGAAGAAAATGCTATATATCTTAAACCAGTGATTAAAATTTTGTATAATTATATTCCTTTGAAAGCTTATAAAATTGCCCTTCAAAGTGGGGGTACCACTAATAAATATGTTTTGAAATTTAGTAAGAAATTATGAAGTTCAAATTTTTTCAACAAGCACTGCTTGTTTCTCGAGCGTTTTAACATTCAAATTGTAAACTTTTAGATTTTAGAATTTTAAATAATGTTGTATGTGATGTGATGTAATGTAATGTTTTATGACAACAGTGTCTAATTATTGGGCTTGGAGGACAGGATTGTAAAATACCAAGACCAAAATAATAGGATCAGTATAATTAATTGACCAAATTAATCTGGCAAATGAAATTGTTCAATTATTACGCTTGAAGATACACGCAACGAGACTTCAGAGAAATTTTTCGAATCAAGATTCCCGAACTCGGTTGAGAAAATTATTAACATTAATATATAACATATCCTCCCTTATCCGACTTGCATCGGTAAATCTTCATACTCCCGGATAGTTAATCAGCCTTGCTAGTCCTAAGCCCAGTCCTCTACTCTAAGCTAACATGAAACTGTTTTTGCTTTATAAAACAACTATGAACAAGGACACAAAATTATCCTAATGTATTCTCTTCCACTGGTATTAAAACACAGTTAGCCGATCCATATGCGAAGAAGATGCTGATTGCACCCTCACTGGCCTCGAATATAGCATTACCTAATTCAAGAACTATTTAAATGGAAGCGTTAGGAATTAAGAAAATAATACTATCGAAGCAGATTGGAAATCATTGAATGGGACAAATTAAAACGTTTCCTAATTACAACGTCGGACATCTAGTTGGTGGAATCAAAGTGAACCGCCAATCAAGGAGATCACTAGTGGAGAACATGAAATAGTGCGCTTACGTTCAAATCTAATTCTAAAAAACAATGGCCACCCACCAAACAGATTATTTTGCCTGAAATAATAGCCCTCACTTCACATGATATCACACTGATAGTTTTAAGGATCACATACACACGCTTCTTTTCAAAGCACACTCTAAAATAAAAAAAGGAGTTGTAGGCCTAAAGGTTGATGGAGAGGTACTACCGCCCTGTTAGTTGAAATAAATATTAACTAACCTAAATGTGTTACCTCTTGTTAGGTTGACCGTCATATATTTTACGATACACTAAAACATCATCGCAGTTTCATGAAATTGTTTAGTATAACCAGCCGTATTCTGACTTTCCTCACACTCTTACAAATTTTAAAATCATCTCCAATAATTTCATCTGCTTACGATAAGCCTAAGAATATGAAAGAACATATCATGGTTTTGCTTTCATCTTTTTGTACGAACTGTATTGCTTTAAAATTATGCTCTGTAGCACGATAATGTACTTCCTTTGAAATACAAAATATATAAAAAATTCTGTTAGCTTAAATTTATTTTCCAAGATTAAATACATTTATAAATTTTCCGGGAATTTTCACCACGAGATTCGAAAATTAAATTCACAATCAAAATATCTCGGATTTCCCGGGACAGGGAAGAAAATGACGTAGGCAGGTCTCACCGTAAGATGACGACTTTCTGTAGAATAGATAAATAAACTTCTTATAAATGACTTCCAAAGAATGGAACGAGAATTAACATATGTATCTAGGCTGTGTTAAACAATATGAATCA
This sequence comes from Nephrotoma flavescens, assembly GCA_932526605.1. NCBI lineage: Eukaryota > Metazoa > Arthropoda > Insecta > Diptera > Tipulidae > Nephrotoma > Nephrotoma flavescens. The sequence continues at coordinate 45,921,593 of OW052221.1, read as the reverse complement.
ATTTCTCTCAAATTCTGTATTTTACAAAAAAAAAATTTCTGTGTAGGTTTGGTTTGCCTAAAGATTGTTAGCACATTTCTTCCGCAGAAAATTTTTTAGGAAATACTTAAGTGGGTTAAAAAAAATGGAAGGGAAGTTGGATTACAAATGCGTTGATTTATGAATAAAACTGTGGCATACATTCACCAAAAAAACGCTAGAAGAAACCAGCGAGTGAATTTTGTTCCTTCCGATCCGAACATCAAAATTTTCGATGACTTTTTCCAATAAAATCGGATAAATGACCTCAATTTCAGCTCGAATATTATTTTTAAGGTGTTGAATTGTTTGTGAATGATTAGCATACACCTTACCTTTCAAATAACCCCACAAAAAATAATCAAGTGGTGTTAAATCCGGGCTTCTTGGTGGACAAGGAACTTCACAATTAATTGGAATTATGGTTAAGTACTAAAATTCATCGATTGAAAAAAAGACCAACAGATGGCCCACCCTGTATATGAATATACGAGGAAATGACGAATAAAACTTTATCTATCGTTCATAATAAAAATTCTCAAAAAATTATCTATGAAATACAATGATTTTCCAAATTCGCTGTTTAATAAATAAATTCGCAAGTTTAAACGGGAATTTTTCATTATACTGTGTTAGATGGTTAATTTTCAAAAATGTTCGCCATAAATACATAAACCATTCATTTGTTTAGCTTATCGCTAATTTTTAATTTCGAGAATAAAATTAATCGTGTTCGCAATTCGCATTAAGTTTTAATACCGCTTTAGACTCATTAAATGAATTTTGGAAAGGGGTGATAATTTTTTGCTGAAAGATGTTCAGCAGCAGCAAACAAGCACAAGTCCATCTTCCGCTTTTGGTCCTGGAAACCCTCACATAATTCACGAGCAATTATGAACCCACAAAAATTAGCCGTTTGTCGTCTATAGGAATGATCTTATCGACAATTCCGATCAATACAAAATGACATTAGTTTTGCCATTAAGGCTATTCACCCACTTTTGTGTGAATCAAAAGGCTGTATGAATCAGCTTATGTTCGAGAAGAATTTGAATTTTTAGGTACTCGTATACTACCATGTTGGCCCTCATACCACCATTTTAGAGGTTTCGTTTAATGGCCGCAATGAAATTTACGATATTAAAATATGTAAGAAAGGGTAAGAAACATGCCACCAGTTTTATATTCTTATTTCAAAAAACATATTAAACCTTATAAAATCGTTCGATTGGTATTGAACTAAGAAACACCTAGTCCCTTAGTCCAATATACGCTAGTGAAATTGATTTCTCGTAGTTTGATTGGTTCTTTACGAATCACATACTAAAAAAAAAATAATTAGTTGCGAGAGCTTCCTTTAAAGAATGCTTGTCTAAACAGGCCCATTGAATTTAACCATTCATGGCTTGGTGTTTGCACTATAAAGAGAAAAAATCAACAACATTGGTGTAATTGTTGTTTCTTCTCAAGTAGTATTTTGCTATCGTTCAAAATTACCGCACGATATTCATGATTTCGTCCCAGATTCAACGTTGAAGATTATCGCACGAACTTACCGTAAGATAAAACTGTTTTAATCCAGTAAATTCTTTGAATTCACGCCGGTGCAAAATCACATCGTATACATAGTTCTAAGATTTAAGCGTAATAAAATGATGAATCGTAGGTGCAAAGGAACAGGTGCAAAGCAAATTAAATACAGTATCACCTCTTGTTCATCTTCGCAGCTACGACAGCTATCACGTGAAGAAAAATCAAGTCTTTTTTGCGTGTTTTCCTCTGAGGCAATGGCCTTGCAGCACTATCAGATATCTAGATCTTGGTAGGTTACGTCTTACAAAAATTTGCTTAGTTGTCGCACATGAGGCACTATTAATCCATCTGTAGTTGACTAGTCTTACAGCTTCCACCTGAAACATTAGCTCGTTCCTATCGCGAGCGGAATTTCATTATTTGATCTGTTACATGAGATGAGGCAGGTTGTCTCTCGATGAATGAGTTCATTTGCGATGGTCAGGGAGGGGGCGTCATCAATCATTTCATCAATATTTGAACAATCCGTGAAGAAGTTAATACCTTCAGGGCACAGATAGCTTCACTCGTCCAGCCCTCTGATGGAATAAGAGTTATAAACCTCTAGTCAAAAATGATGATGGAACTGAAGAGTTAGAGGATATCGGTACATCTTTGTTTTTAAGATAGATGAGTGCCCTGTGTTCAAGCTGGTCCAAAATGAGATGGTGGAGCCTTGTATAAATTATAATGATTACGAGCTCAGACGTGATCAATATAGTTACCCAAATTATCCACGGATGTGAGACGAAAGACAGAGGGTGTGCTTATTTGTATTTAGGGCGAAAAACACGATTCCAATAATTTTTAGAAAAATAAAAAAATCGCTTTTTAACTTGCGAATTAATTTATAAAAAGGCGGGTTTAGAAAAATCAGGTGATTATTTTGCGAAATTTTTTTATTGTTAACTGTAGATATGGATTTACTCGCCATTTTCAACTATATATTTAATTAAGGTCTTGGTAATTTTTATTTGTGAGCATAAAATTACTCAAGCCAGCCGCCCCTATAGTAACCCTATCTGTATATGACAAAATAGGTCTAATGGTTAAAGTGTAGAGCTGTGTACATTGTGAGTCCCAAACCTTACCATTTACCAATGGCATTTTTGTTTGCTATCCCAAGATCGCTTTATCTGTATATGTCAATCAGGATAAACCCTAATCAGAGCACTATTATATTTACCGAATAACGCGTAAACTGCACGCTTCCAGATCCAGTTGAAGGCCATTATTGAACATGTTCAAAAGAAGGGAGATTACACCCCACCTCGAGATGTTCCTCCCATTACAATTTTTTTAATGTTAGTGGCAATACTCCACCTATAAATTATTATTGATTAAAACGGTATACTCATTTACCCATTTTATGTAATACAAAATAACAAGGATCGAACAATCAAGTTTAAAGTGCATGAATCTATTTCCCGTATTTCTTATTTGTTATTATTACCAGAGATATATTATAATTTAGAGAATTTCTGTTTTGGGATTTTGATATACAATCCCCAAGTGGCCTGGTGTCAGACTATATAGATAGATAAACAGTTTTACATTGCCTTATAAATCTTAAATAAATAAAAAAAAAACGTTTTCCTACCTTACATAATTACGCAAAACCTTACTAATCCGTATTTTTATGAATTTTTCAAATCTGATTCAAATTCATAGCATTAAGAACGATAAATTCGTAGAAAACGAATTTTTAAGTCGTAAATATAAGTAGGTATATGAAAAAATTTAACAATGAGCTTTTTAAATTGTATGCCAAACTTTATAACCAAGTACAGTAATATCTCAGTGATTGATTACCATGTGGCTTAATTGTTTTTTAATATGCGACACTAGAAATATTTTATATCAATCACCACGACCTTAAACTAGGAGAAGGTGACAAGGTTTCGAGAACTTTCTGATTATAAAAATTATAGGCTATAAATAAATCTACCCCATAGTAATAATGTTTCATAGTAAGACTGCCCAACTCTTTGTAAACATAAACTAGTTTTTTAATAATCATATATTGCACATATTTCCATTTCCTGTTATGATTAATACGGATTCCCTGAAATACTTTCATTTGGTTTTTCCCCCCTCATTCACATTTTCTAAAATTATTGTGTATACGTAACCAGACGACACACATATAAATATTATTTATTAGCTTGATAGTTTTACTATTATTCTCTTTAGTTTTATTTTTCATCACATTTATGAATAATTGCGTTTTTGTTCAAAGTCTAATGATATTGTGTAGTTAGGAATAGAAAAACTGTGTGCATATTTCTATCCCATTTCTACATTTAGAAAATAAATAATAAATGAAACAACAACAAAATGCAATTCACATGTCATTTTGCATTAGAAAATTGCAATATCTTTTGATTGTGTAAGTTTCTATTTTATTTCGTATTATTTAGGTTTAATTATAGTTGAAACCCTGTAACTTTTAACGTTATGGAACGTCTGCTAGTATATCCAGAACATATTTACCGTTTAGAAACTTTTAATCGGAATTTATGTCTAAGAAAAACTAGATCTGGGGCTATCGTATTTATTGAACGGGAATTTCAAACGTGGCCCGCAAATTACAGTTGCAATAGATACTAATTTGTTAAACTTCGGGTCATCGAATCTCTTATTGAGCCGGCTCTATTGTTCTCTAGGAAAGGCAAGGGAGCTGGTAAGAACATTATTCGCAACTAAGTATTGCAAACGTAGTCTGTCATAGGGATTTCTTATGAAATTTCAGACCCGCGATTTTTAAGTGGCAACATCGAAAATGAGCGAAAGAGATGACGGATTTCATACACTTATACAGGGTTTTTCAATAAGAGCGAGTCGATGTTGGCAGCCTGTGGCGGCCATGTTGTTTTGGTGGCGTCTGTCTATTCTTTTTTTTCAGTCACTGATGCCAAATCACCTTGATAAGTATAAGTTACACGATTCAGCAGCAGCACGTGAAATTCATAAAAATCATCTTTAAAAAAATCATCTTTAGCGACGAGGCGCATTTTTGGACTATATGTTAACAAGTAAAATTGCCGTATATATGGGACGACGCCAACCCATCCATAGAAGGTTAATCAGGTAAATGCATCCACAAAAAGTTACTGTTTGGTGCGGATTTTGGGCCGGTGGCGTCCGTACTTTTTTGAAAATGACGTTGGTGCGGCCATCAGAATCAACGGCGAGCGCTACAGAACGATGCTAACCAATTATTTTGGCCCAAATTGAACGACATGGAGGTAGACGTTTCCAGCACGACGGGGCTACGTGCCACACAGCTGACGCAACGATGGACATTCTGCATGAACGATTTGAGGGTAGGGTTATTTCTCGCAGATGACTTGAATGCGGCCACCAAGATCGTGCGATCATACATGGGCCTTTCAAATAAAAAGAAAGAATTTCGTTAATACCTAACACACGCAGCTTGTTTTTAAATGAAATACAATTTTATAATTTACGTTGATTAATTATTTGGTTTTTAACATTATGTATGGAATATAATGCCGGTCAAGTGGCCGCCTCTGACTGTGGTGCAAAGCCAAAATTTTAAAAGCACATTGTCATAGGCTTGAGGGTTATTGCAGCGAATGTTGTTCTTAAGCCTCGAAAGAAGAGAAAGGTGTATTGGTAAGGTCAAATCAGGCGATTGTGGGGGCTAGTCGATATCATCATTTTCGTACAAAATTTGCATCGTATGACAAGCTATATGGGATGGGCCACCGTCTTGTGGCAACCTCATGCTCTGTAGGCCAAATTGATCAAATTCGGACACAAAAAAATTTCTCAAACATGTCCTACACATGGGACATGGGGTTCTTTGGTGTATCAAGTGAGGGTTTTCAGTGTCCCAATAGTGCTACTCTCTTTACGAGGGTCGAACAATAAGTACCCATGTTTGAAAACAGATGGCGCTGCTGAGGGAAGTTGACATTACTATCGTGTGCTGTCATCTGTCAAACGACACCATACTAAATTTCAGTCTGGTTCACAAATCACAGGTTACGTTTTATTTAGTAGCCAGTTGTATCACTCGTGTTTCGTGTTTTTCAATAAAATGTAAAAAGAGCAATATCGATCCGTAATTCGCTTTCTGTCTATGCAAACTCTTCACAATCTATGACAACCTTGAGATATTGCTTCAACGAAATTAAACGTGGTCGTACATCTATTTTTGATGATGACAGACGTTGTTGCCCGACAGACGTTGTTACGGAGGAAATCGTTGCGAAGGTACACGACATGATCTTGCTGATCGCCAAACTAAAGACTGTGAAGTAGCACAGGCCGTAGGCGTGTCGCACGGAACGGCAATTAATATTTTAAATGATAAGTGTGAGAAAAGTGTTAGCCCGATGAATTGTCGCGGCCAAATTGCATGAACTGCGCTACGAATTACTGCCGCACTCACCCGACTTGGCTCCCTGCGATTTCTTTTTGTTCCCCAACATGAAAACATGGCTTGGAGGAAAAAATTCAGCTCAAACGAGGAGGTTATCGCCGAGACAGAAGCGTATTTTGAAGAGTTTGAGAAATCGTATTTTTGGAGGGAATAAAGAAATGGCAGAAAGATTTGGAAAAGTGTATCGACCTAAAAGGACATTACGTTGAAAAATAAACATTTAGAAAACTTGCGTCTTCATTCCTAACACGACCGACTAATAATTTCAACACGTTGTTGCGGTGTTAGATGATCCATAATAAATTTGTATCGACCACTCTTTACGACTGTGAATTGCGAACTGACAAAGTGCATCAAAAAAAATGGCGGCCAAACAAAAATTGACTTGGAACGTGAAAAGCACCCTGTATTTATTTAAATATTGAAACTTTTTATTGTGTAAGCAATTATGATTCATATTCTTACAATTTTCCCAAATAGGGTGAGGATAAAGGATCAAAAGAACTCCAACAAGCTGAACTAATAGTTCGATAAGTCGAAATAGTTTACGACTGAGTCGGATCTAGGTAGAGAAAGGGACACACGAAATAAAAACTAACGATTGTATAATTTTCGATCGTAATTATTCAGCTTCACTGCTCAACTGTTGTTGCCGCATTGGTCAAGCTAACTCACATTGCTAAGGTGGTAGTTCGCATCTGCACTGAAATCCTCAATTTGCACCATGGGCTCAGCGTAGCATTGAGTGCCAGACTACAGCGATTCCATATTAATAATGTAAATTGATTTATGCCATATATAATGATATGACCAGAATAGGGGGTTTTAATTGAGTAATCCAACAATTTATATTTATCTGAACGGCTCTTCAAAAGTATGAATCGCTTAGCGTGGCCAAATATTAGATAGCCGAGAGCATCTCAAAATCAGTACCTATCAACAAACACGATATTTTAGGCAGAAAATGGTAAAAAGTGTAAATCAACCTTAGACATTTTTTCAAGATATGTTTTAATGCAAGCGACGATGAAATTGGTCAATTTAATTCCATTACAACGTTTAGTAACCGCCCATATAAATGGGACGTATGTGTTGCGCTTAAGAAGGACTATCCACTTATTCAAAGTTGCAAGATAGGCAGGTTCTCTTCGACCTTTGTTTGAACAAGAACCCCGACAAACCTACAATCATCTTGCATAATGTCAACTTCATATGCGAAAAATATTTCATCATACTACATAAATATGTACTGCTGAATGTATTTTATCTGAAAACGCAAAACAAAACTACGTTCCAGGTGTTTTGTTGCACCTAGGTAAATTTAAAAAAGCTTTTTCTCGGAATAGCAATCGACAGCCTTTTTTGAAATTCGGTAAGGTAGGTTCCCGTATACATTCCCGAAATTAAATCTGTCGTCGAATCCACCGTCATACAACAAAAAACAATTTTAAAAGTTTGAGCTAAAGCGTTTATAAAAACTTCGGCGGTTGAGTAGTCGTGGATAATAAATTGAATATTCCATGTCATTCAGTTACAGTTCGGTGGCTTTCAGAAAATCTACTATAGCTTATAACTACGTGACTCTGATGTTATAAAAATAACCTTTCGGACAAAATTGTAGAATTATGATTCAGAATTGGGCCGCCAATTTATTTATATCAATATAAATAAATGTAAGGTTATGTTATTTCATCAAGAGATTATCAACGAAGTAGATACTGGTGAAAACACTTAGGCCTTAAATTTCTTTGAAAGATGACGTTCAGCTAAACGATACCGATACTTGACCGTAACCGGAAAATTTTGAAAAAACTTACAATTTTTCAAAATGTGATGGAGAAATGTTGGAAAAAACTTCTATGTAGAAGTGACAAATTTCAAGTTATTTCAAAATATGCTATGTCTATGTACAACTTGTTTTGAACCGGATTCAATTCGGTTTTGCATTCTGTGCCAAATTCTATTTCCAGAAATAGCCTTCGAAGCTCATCTTAAGTTGAATTGCTACCTAAATTACATCCAGTAGAATGCATTAGGTTAACAACAAAATAAGGTCAATATTGTTGCAAAATGATTATCATATCAGAGGAAAATAGGGGTGTGCTTCTATAATTTTCAGAGTTATCTGTTTTCTGTTGGTCAAGTTTGGAAGGGTGACCGCCTTTAATCTTGAAAATATGCAGTACTTTTTGAACTGATTGGGTACTACTGGAGTAAGTATAGTCACTCTAAGTAGAGTTGAAAGACAATTTGCGAAATAGGAAAATAAGTTCGTTCCAGAATAAGTTAGATTTCATTTTTACTTCCCTTACTGCTGCGTCTCGCTTAGGAATGTAGAATTACATTACAATTTGGCTTGAGACAGTTCTATTTGCCAAATTATTCCGTTTTTCACTTTCCACTGGCGATACATCCCTTAGCTAACGGATATTAATTTTAATTGGATTCGACTGTAATAAAAATTCTGCTCCCTTCTAAAAGGCAATGAAACATTTCATCGCTCAAAAAAAAATGCAAAATAATTCTTGATTATTTAAATTATCTAATTACCGACTTGATAAAAATAATGTTGCGTTGCTTAATTTAGCTAAACTCTCATATTATTCAAAACATTTTTTGATTTCAATGCCGCTTTAAATTATGTTGACAAATAGATTTTTAATGATTCGATGATGAGCTTTGTCTACGATTTATTAAAATCGATCAATATTTTTAATGAAAAATGAAAAAAGAATTTTCAAGCACACTAAAAAGTGTTTTTCAATAAAAATTTCATATTTGAAATCCTATCCGTCAGTGAAATTTCCTATTCTTCCTAAAGGCACGATCAGACATATACACGGCCTTCATATGTTCACGTTGGCATATGCGTACATTCGTCAAATAGACGGTAAAATGAACACACACACAAAAACTATCAACACTGCTAATAATGCAATAGTGTTACCGTACAGACGATGTGAAAATCATAAGTAGGGCATTAATTCTATAATAAATCTTAGTAGTTAATTAACTTTAATTAAAATTTTTAGTAGAAAATGTAAGATGATGTATTTTGTAGTCAGTAATTTTAGGTGAGCAATAATATGATCGGTAGAATATTTTTGTTAAAAAAATATAAGTATTTTCGGGCTAATAAATTCGATATATGCGTGCAGAACCACAAGAATTTTTAACTCTTCGATACGTATACAGATTAATGGACAAATTCTAGTTTAGAGGCGTTTTACAAAAATACATTATTTATATCAAAAATTTGTTAGTTTAATTAATCTCTGTTTTTTAGTTCAAGATTGTACACTCAGTGTGCGGAGCCTAGTTATGAATAATTTATTGTTAAATAATCTACCACAGATTAAGAGAATTGCACCATCAATGTTTTGTTAAGTAGAATAATATTCAGGGCTGCGCGAGAAAATTGGAGTCGAATTCCAGAAGGTGGTATTCGGTGACCATTTCTTTGTGTGGCGGGCGCATACAGTCACAAATAAATAATTTGAGAACCCGAAACCAATGTTTTTTTGTTCATACATTTACATATTTCAACATAAAATCTCTCACTATCATTTTCTCAGTATAAAATTTAATTTTATACCGAGCAGTATACTTAACCGATAACGGCCAAATTTAGATCATTTAGTTATTCCTACATAACATGAATTTTTATGGGCCGGCTAAATGAAACTTGTAGTTATTGTTGAATCGAATTCTAATTCTAATATTAACATTAAATATTATAGGAGGGGATTTCAGACTATATTTTAGGGAGTTTGGACATGCTACGTAAATGGAACTTGGCTATTTTTCAACCAATTTGGTTCAATTAGTATTATGTGACGTGATTGGGATTCTATAATTGAATTGAACCAGAGTATTTCTTAAACAATTATTGTTAAATTTTCTGTTAAAGCTGAATTAGGATTTTCGTTCTGAATAAAATATACATTGCTTACTTAACCGATTATGGGTTAGATTTGAAATGTTGCGCGTGATTGACATTCTAAGGTTTTTCGATTTTGCACATGGTAAATGGAGATTGGACATTTTATAATTGATTTTTGGAAAAAATACATTGCATGAAGTTTAGGAATTTCATACTAAATCAAACTTGGCCGTTTCTCAACTATTTTGATCAAATTACTACGAGATTCTGAACAGCGAAAATAATTTGGTATCACCAATAAACTTCAGGAACTGGACTCTGATTTATTTACTTAATTAACAAATTTATTTATTTACTTATTTAAGTATTAAACTTTATTTAATAATTAAATTCATTTCATTTTAATAATTACATTAAATTATTTTTAAAATTACAATGATATAGGGAGGATATTCAGAATACAAACCTAAAGCACTTGTGTAGATAAGCGACACGAACACTTCTTAAAACAATAAGGATAATCTCAATAACGAAAACAAATATAAAAATTTTAATGTCGTTTTACAACAAAAAAACTATGCGTTTTTGTTTAATTAGAAAAGACAACAATATACAAACGATCATGGAACGATATTCCAACATATCGCATTCCTTTAATATCCTCAAAAAAACTGATGAATGAGGGAAGCAGTGAAGTAGGGGCGATGATTCCAGGAGTACATGTACCTAGTTTAATCACTCAGAATCATGTCAGACATAGCAACTTCGCTAAAATTCGCAGATCGTTTAAATCGCAAATGGTTTATATAATCTAAACACAAAAGAGGTCCAAAAATTAATCCCTGGGAACAAACGTAATTTACCAATTCAATGTGACTAGACAAAGAAATATCTAAGACAATCTGGGATGAAAGCAAAGACGGCCTCGAACCAAGGCAAGTGGATATCGCAATTCACGCTCTGCCAACTTTTATCCAACTTTGGCCTATATCCAACTTTGACCTATAAGTTAGAATTCAGAAAATTGCGGTAACTAGCAAAAAAGTGAAAATCGAATCAGGCTGCAATTAGCCATCACGCAACTTTATTAAACCCAGTTATCCCGGGGTTCTTTAAACTTCCAAAGGTAAACACACACGGCTGAAACAAACAACGGCTACCGACGAATTCTGAGATAGTCGATTCTCAGAGAATTTGAGGGCAAATGAAAAAACGAATGATACCTTGACTGACACTCTTGTTTGTTCTTTTAATTTCTGAAATAATTTTTGTTTTGATAACGATAGTTTTGTTGTTGGGCGAAAATTGTAAAAAATTAGTTTGTTTTGTGTATCATTTTTATAGTGCATATCCACACTAGGGTAACTTTTATCTGGTAACTTTTTCGTTTCTTTTCCCTTTACCAATAAAATCGGTTTTATCTGCGCCGCAATTTTTTTATTTTATTGATAAAGGGGAAACAAACGAAGAAGTTACCGGATACCAGTTACCCTAGCTAGTGAGCCATAGACACACTGACCAATGAACCATAGACGCACTGACGAAGGTAAGTAACTTTGCTGATGTTATTGTATTTTTTTAAATATATTTTTAATTTACTGGTTCCCAAACAAGTGTCTAGTAAAACGTTTGTAGATTAGCACTACACCTGGAATCATCAGCAGTATCATCTTTATGACCACCTTCTTCAATTATATACCTAGTTTTCTGGTTTGTTATTCTCAATTCAGATTTCAAAACGAAAACCAATTTTCGACATTTCGGTCAATTTTCGACTACTCGGCCACACATTTCGACGGAAACGGCCGCTATCTCTCGTTCAATATTGGCTCTGAGCTCCTCTAACGACGACGGCTTGTTGGCATAGACCAATAATTTAATGTAACCCCATAAAAAATGCATAGAGGTGTTAAATCACACGATCTAGGCGGCCAACCGACATGACCATTTCTGGATATAACACGTTCATCGAATTTAAATTTCAATAAGCTGATTGTTAGACCCGCTGTGTGGCATGCCGCACCATCTTTTTGAAACCACATATTATTAATTCTAGCTCATGCATTTGGCCAAAGAAATATCGTTGCAACATGTCTCTGTAGCGACCTACATTGACTGTAACGTGACGGTCATTTTCATCAACGAAAAAAAAAACGGTCCAATGACACCACCACCATAAAAGCCACACCATAGTTATTTTTTGTGGATGAAGTGGTGTTTCATATTGTTTGTTGACGAAGCCGTTTATCCAAAAATGCGCTTTATCACTGAAGATGATTTTGCAACGAAATTGGTCATCTTCTTCCAACATTTCCAGAGCTCAATCCGAGAACATACGTCGCTTCATATGATCGAGTGGATCTAGTTTTTGTGGTAACTTGATCTTATAAGGATGCAAGCCAAGTTCCTTTCGCAAAATTCGCCAAAGTGTGGTCTGAGCGATGTTCAATTCTTGAGAACGCCGTGTAATCGACTGTTTTGGTTGGACGGACGCTTGAATAGCCGCAATATTCTCGGCACTTCAACCAACCTGTTGTCTCACTGGCACGGGAACATCTAGCGGCGAATATTTAAACTCAAATTTTTTCACTAGACTATGAATTGCTTGTCTACTGCGACGATAGTTTCAAAAATTGAAATTAACGCTCTTGAAGTTGCAGTCACCGACTCTAAATTTTTGTAGTAAATTTTAATTATTTGTAAACGTTGTTCGTTTGTGTACTTCACCATGATGAAAAGGTTGTTTTTACTGAATGTTTTGACATTGACAGTTTGGTTATTTGTTTAAGGGTGCGTTCACAGTGAAAGTTCAAAGTTGTCAAGTCCCAAATGGAAAACCCTATATCATTTATGAGAAAAGGATTGTCCACAAACATTAAGCGGAGATGATTTTTAATAAAAATAAAACTGGTTTTTCATGTAAAAGTGGCCGGCTTATCTTTTTCTATAAATTAGGAAAATCTAGCATAAATTTAACCGAAATCGGTTCGCTAGAAGTGCAAGTTTCCATATTTTTGCTTGCAAATATTTTGAAAGTGGTTAGTTACCCCTATTGATTTACTGAATTTATTAGCGAAAATTATGAATTTTGATAAACATCTCTTTTTACCGAGATTCGACTGTTTTATTTTATTTTTTTAACCAAGCGAATGTGTTCGTGATTTATGTAACATTCGTGGTCAAAGAACACCACATATACATTCCTGCAGTTTTTAAGTAAATTTTGGTTATTAAATCTCAAAATAATAATTTTATGAACGAGATGTAGTAGACCAAAGATAAGTAGATTTGGCTAAAATTACATTTCCTATCAGCTCTTGCACTTGTATTAGTTATTCGATATTAGTTATTCGAGCAACTTCATTGCAAATTGTTCAAGTTGACAAGAGCCAATACGACGTAGGCTTTACGAAGAACAAATCATACTTTACTAGTAATGGAGGTATTACGGTAATCGCACGATCGCGTCTCATATAACCATAATTTTTACTTTTTGTGCACAAAGTATTTCCGACCCATATAATAAAACAGGATTAAGCCTATCATTAGCGATAAATGACAACATGCTGGTATTAGAAATATGCCGGGACTGCTTATGCACTAACGCCAAGTTAGAAAAGGAAACCAAATTCTTCTTAATTAAAGACATATGTACCAATCAACAAGCAAGATATTTCAGCCGCACCGGTAATCGGGATCAGAAAAGAGATGCACTAAACTGTTATTAACTACTGGCAGGAGGATATAAATAAAATCTAAACAAACTAAGTGCCAACATGTTATTATGGTGTATGGCGTTAAGTTACACCTTCGTTTCAGGACAAGATACGCAAGAATTAATGTCCGGGAACCCAATATCATAATATAACAGATTATTTAGAATTAGTGATTTCACTAATAGCACGGGAACTTTAATCGGCGTAAAATTGGCATGTCTCATCAATTATACATTCTATGAGTTGTATTCACACGAATACAATCAAGTTTATTATATAGAAACAGTTGAAAATCTTTTACAATTCACTATTTAAAGATAATTTAGTCGTTGCCAACTTTCATTTCTATTACCAACTAATCATTACTAATTAGCGGACTTTACACGGTCAGTAATAATGGAAAGGAGATTTTTTTAGGTAATGGTAGTTTATGTTACATTATTACTAACCGTGTAAAGGGCGCTATTATTTTACCCCTTAAAGAGAATTTAATAGCTTGGCGCCTTCTTTCAGTTTAATGACAATTGATTATCTGCAGATTAGTTTGCTTATTCTATTGAGCTTTAAATATCATGTGAATACTTACATTGTAAATATTAGCGCTCTATTGAAACTTGTAATATTCCCACAGATAAAGGCAAGTACTGAAACCGCACAATTAATTAAGAAACACTAGTTTCGCAGAATTATCTTTGAAATTAGTTAGTAATTTATAAAATTTCGCAAATAAAATTTGTTGCAAATGCTAGTACTGTATTTGTTATTCTAAAGCCTGGTGGGCTAGCAGACTATTAGTATTTATGAATTCGTTTATGTTTTCTGGAGCAGCACAACAACGCGTAATTGGCCTAACTTCAGCTGTTACCACACCATTCATCCAGCAGGAAGGGTAAAATTTACCGGACAAGTGATGCAGTGGTTAAAGCTTCGGCACTTGGACCGGGAGGTACTGGGTTAATCCAACCAGATGGTGGATGCAAAGTGAATTTTCGTCATCGATTACGGTCAGTGATGTTTACAAACACAACTAAGACCGTCCGTTGGAGTGTAGAATTCAATGCCTACGCACCGTCCATGTCAGTGTACAGGTTGACATGGAGCTTACAATGTGCAGCTGGTATACTGTAATTGTGTGAATGGGTGGTCTGTGCGTGAATGAAAGGGGGTATTAATTGACATTTAAAGGACATTGAATCCACTGGATAATTAATACTCCCTTTTAAAAAGAAAAAAAATTGAAGAGGAATTTATGCAAGTAGTCACCTTAAAAGTATTTATAAATAACAACAAAGAATATAGTGTATCGTCAATATATTACTCCCCAAGGTATAATTTAATTAATGAAGACTATTGCACATTGTTTAAATCATTTGGTTTAAGTTTCATAATCAGAGGTGATTTTAATGCAAAAAATACCTAATAAAGAGTAAGCTCTAAAAAAGGAAGAGCTGTTTGCAGCGGGAAGACTATGCAGTTGTGATTTTCATTCTGGAGATCAATCAACTTCTTGGCCTACAGAACGAAATAAAATACTCGATATTAAAAGCAGTAGTGGAGCACACGCCTGTTATTATGACCATCAGTGAACGATTGTTAAGAGAACTAGTCTACCTTGACTAACTAATAACATAACCTGCTGGGAGAAATTTCAGAAATTAGTTCAGCTAATATTGATCTTCAGATGCCAATTAAAAATCCGATACAGCTAGAAGAAGAACAAGAACAACTCAACTACAGTATACAAGAAGCGGCGTGGACTTACAATCTCAAGTTCAAAGGGAATCCGTTGAAATGCTATTTATCCTCTGGAAGTTAGGAAATTGGTTGCAGCAAAACGAAAAGCAAGAAAGGCCTGGCAACTTAAATTGCAAATTAAAGAAATCAAGAACGAATCCATTAATAAATACCAAGTGGCCTTACTGGGGAAAAAGATACCGAGTATTCCTTTGGAAAGGCACTAAAAGTTTAAAACAACCTAAACTACAAATTCCACCAGTTAATAATTAATATGGAATATGGGCTATAAGCTTCGTTGTTTACAACCCACCTCGAGAACACGCTCCAGCATCTACCTAGGCAAGTAGCAAAGGAAAACATACCACCAGTTAATAAAATGGAAACCACAAGGTCTCTGTCACATTACAAGAATTAAAAGTGGAAGTCAATCTTAACCTAAATAACCTAAATTTCATTCTTAACCCAAATCAATGGAAAGTCGCAGAAGTAATCATGATATCTGAACTGAACAAAACACTTAATAAGAAAAATTCGTATAGCCTGTTTTCCTTACTTAAAGAAATTTTAACCTAAATAACCTAAATTTTATTCTTAACCCAAATCAATGGAAAGTCGCAGAAGTAATCATGATACCTGAACTGAACAAAACACGTTCAAGTATCTTTTTGTATGTAGCACAGGCCTTTGACAGAGTATGGCATAGAGGCTTGGAATATAAATTACAAGAGTCTTACCAAAGCAGTTTTATGAAATACTAAAATCTTACATAATATATAACCAACACTTTCGTGATACATTAGATGGGAATACTCAGAAATAAAGAAAATACCTGCAGGAGTACCACAAGATAGCGAACTTTTATGTTGATAGCAAAAAAGAATCCACAAGCAAATTGCAGAGCTACTAATATTGTCAGTACCTGGACGAAGATCTGGCGAATAAAGCTTAATGAAACAAAATTTGTTCACGTAAACTTTACGAACAAAAAGGTCAACTGGATACCAGTAGAACTGAACTCTCAGCAAATTCCCTATGCAAATACGACAAAATATCGTGGCATGACACTAGACGCGAAACTAAAATGAACCGAGAATGTCAAAAAACAAAAAAGAATAGTTAAACATTAACTACAGAAAGATGGATTGGCTCTTAGGAAAAAATTCTGAGATATTATCAATCACTCCAAAGCAATGTCCTACGTGGAATAGTTAATGCACCTTGGTACGTAAGAAACGACAACCTCCCCTTAGAAATCTGAAGATAGATTACGACAGTGAAGAAATAAGCAAACATGCGAGAAAACCTATGCAACGTCTATGATGGATGACACAAACCGAGTAAGACGGCTGCAAAGGAGGAAACCACTCTCATCATCAAACACCACTTTACTAACCAGGACCGCTCTACAAAGCAATCTTCATTGTATTTCATTGGACCTACTGTACTAATCTAAATCCTACATAGAATTCAAGGAAGCAATATAATTTTTATTTACCTAGCACTAAACAATTATTTTCCAATAAAATAAAATATTACAAAACATTAAAAAGAAAATAGGTATGTACAACACGTGTTTCAAATAATCCACTGTTATTATTTTAAAATGAAAATTGTATAATATAAATAAAAAATTTCTAATTAATTAAATTCGTAATATACATACATTTTGTATGTATTAAAAATACAAAGTAAAACAAACTGGAGAAACAAACCATTTTCCCCAAAAAATAAAACAGTATGCATGTAAAAGAAAAATATAATATGTATACGAGTGTACGTACAGTAAAAAAGGGAAAACGACAATCGATTACTCATCAAAAAAAAAAAAAAGCAAAAACTTATTACGTCATCCATTTTGATATTTTTCTAACATAAAAATATGTATAAATAAAAAATGTATTTTTTGTTTAACATGTAATAATATTATTAACGCGTGTTTTATTTATAAAACTTATAATTTATAATTTTAACTGACAATTAAATAATAATTATATAAAAATGTATATTTGACGTTGCTGTCATCCATTTGTGGGTGTATCATTTTCTCGTTGTCGCATATCTATGTAAATATTAATATAAAAATAAATTTATTAAACTTTGTAATTATTTCCATTAAGTTTTATTTTTTATAATTAAATTATTTACCTTGTTGTTTGAGTTGTTGTTGTTGTTTGTTTTGACATATTATCGGGTAAGAAATGTCTAATTTGTGACAATTCGAAATGGTGTAATGGATGCGTTTTGTGGAGAAGTTTAAATGGTATAATTGTTATAACTGGTATACAATCTGGCCTTAGTTGAACTGCTGAAACATAGAGTCCTTAGCCAGGTTGTATACCAGAAAAATTAGTATATAAGTTTTGTTTTAAATTTTCAACACAAGAGTTTATTATAAATTTTCATAGCATATGGTAATAGATTCCATATAATAAAAACAGGAGAAATAGTTAAGACACAAATTGTATAAAGTTATATTTCTGCTAACTCTTAAATATTTAATTTGTTAAAATGAAAAATTTATTAATTGATAAAAATAAAAAGCATGTATAATTAATTAAATAAAATGTGTAAATTTATTAATCAAAAATACATAAGTGATTAGTAATAAAGAGTGCTGTCCCGCATTATACATCAGCATAGAAGAGCTGATGCCGAACGGTTAAAATAAGTTATAATTATATAACTTCAACATAGAACAACTAAATCTTCTAAACATTTACCAATCAATTAAAATGAAAATAAAACAACAAATAAAACAGTTTTTTTAATTTTTTTTGTTTTATTTTTAGTGCATTGACCGATGGACGAGACTAGGTAGTTTTTTGTTGTTTTTTAGCGTATAGATTTTTAACTCTATGGTAAATAATCGGAATAGTTTAAAAGATGGAGATAGACATTAAAAAAATAAATACAATAATTATTAATTAATAATTACAGATTTAATCATAATTTTATTGCATTTTTGTTATTAAATTTATGCAGTTTTTATTTTTTTGTATGGTTTTGTCGGCATAATAAAAAAAAAAAAAAACTTGATAATGCGGCAACCATGGAGAAAAAAAATTGTTGATAATGATGGAGTAGATTTTTTCTATAATTTACATATTTTTTCCAAAGGGAGAGAACAAGATGACAATATGTTTGAAAACAATCTTTCGTGTTATGCTATTTATTTTTTTTGTACATAATTTTCAAAAATAAATACAAAATGCGTTTTGAAAAAATTAAATTGTCCATCCACCACTGTACCATACCCGAATATCGGACCTTCATAATACATACATACATATAAACAACATAGAAACAACAAAAACAATATTATACGTTTTTGTAATACCACTCCGCTCTCACCTTGCGACTACCCTTATCCATATCCAATAAACAGAATATCCATTTAAATTTAAACCATGTTTTTTTTTAGATTTTATTAATATATTTTATGTTTTTCACACAACCAAAATATATTTTCCAATTTTCTTAAGAGACACACACACACTTTTTATTTGTATTTATATTTTGTACATCACAAATTGATTAAAAAACCCGAGGAAAACTTTTTTTCTGTATTAAAATCAATCCAGATCGAAAACAATACACTCACACACTGTATTTTATAAAAAAATTGTATAGGTACTTTTTAATATATTTATTAGATTATTAAATATATTTTATTATTTAAAAATTAATGTAATATAAAACACAAAACTTAAATAATGAAAGCTAGAATAATCATCATCATAATAATAATACGAAACGGAAAAAAAATGTCAGAGCGTTCACCTTTGGTACTTTTGTACCAACCAAAAAACCGAAATGACACACACGCGACTTTTTATCACTTTTCTGAAGAAAATATACTTCTATTTTTTTTTATTTATGTTTTTTTTCCTTCATGAACTTTTTATATTTTGTATTTTTATATATTCACACAACACACCATAAGTAAAACACTAGTTTTTAATTCAACAAACTTTTTAATTTATATATTTTATGACTTTTTTGTTATGGATACAATATTTTTGTGATTATAAAATAAAATTAAAAAAAACTTCTGTATTTTTGCTTATTTTTTGTGTGCTTGGGATACGTACGGTCATAGCACACATAATTTATAAACATGGCGAATGTAATGATTGGGAACAGCGCGATTTTATCAAATCTGGTGGTTTTTGGTACCATTTCGTTAGAATTTTCCATCTTGTTTTTTGGTGTGGCCTGATGTATTTTATACGTTATAACGAGTATTTTGGAGAAATTCGATTAATATTAAGTTCTTTTTGTCGTCGATACAATTTCATGATTTGAAATCTTTTTTCTACCTCGAAATATTAAAATAAATTTAGATATGGTTTATTTTTAGATAAAAGGGTAAGTAAACGGGAATATTCCACCACTCAGTCGCAAAATCAACCATTGAAGCAGGGGCTTACTACAACGAGACAGTTCCGATAACATCCGTCAATGATTCTTAAATAGAAAATGTAAACCGAAACTATATAAACTAGTACGCACTCTCTCTAGTGTTTGGTTAGAGTACAGTGAGAATGCTCGGTAAAGTTCTGAAGGTACGTTTATCGCAGTTTTGAATCCAACCACAGCGCTATAGAAAGAGTGGGATGGCAAGAACCCCTACATTTGCATCGTTTCATGAAAATAACAATCAACAGTTTTCTTTGGATTCTCAAAGACATTTTCACGACACCAAGGAAACACTTTAATTGGAATGTGGTATCATAGGATTTTTGACGGTAAACTCGGTTATCGTTGAACTGACGTCAGAAGACAGAAATTCTGTGTCCAGTGAGTACTCCTTTTACCAAGACGATCCATCTGTGAATTCTCAGTCCCTGTACTAAAATGTTGCTTCACAGGTAGAACATTGCTATATTCCAGTTCAACGCCATTCAGTGAGGTAGTAGACACAGTCTACGCTCTTGTCTTGTTGAGCGAGTTCATCTTCCTCGTAATATTGAAGTGCCCTAGCACCCACATCAGGCGGATGTTGAATTAATCTGTAATCTCATTAATAGATAAGGACTCCTCTCTGCTACAGGGTATAAAGTTGGCCATAATCAATTGATGTTTTCCCATTGCTGCCGACACTTTCTGTTTTTAGTAAAGGGATTTTAATTTGGGCAAGTCGATGTTGGCAGCCTGTGGTGGCCATGTTGTTTTGGTGGCGTCTGTCTAAGTCAGTGTCTTTTTCAGTCACTCCAGTTCCGCCCATTTTATGGCAGACGCGGTGGCCCTACAAAGTCGACTCTCCATCGTTTCGTGACCAAATTCGAGACAACTGGTTCGGTAAACAATCAGCCAACACTCGTACGTCAAAGGAACGCCAAATCGACCGAGAACATTGTCGCGGTCCGTGTAAGACTACAGAAGAACCCGAGGCAGTCAAATTCTCGCCGTGCACAAGAACTCGACCTTTCACAGACTTTAACTTGGCGAGTTTTGCGCCGGGACTTGGGCCATCATCTTGTGCGGATGTGCAGAAGCTCAAAGTTAATAACCATAGACAACGCCGTTTGTTCGCTGACTGGGCTTCGGAGCGTTTGGAAGGGGATCTTAATTTTGCCCGAAAAATCATCTTTAGCGACGAGGTGCATTTTTGAATGAATGGCTATGTTAACAAGCAACATTGCCGTATATGTGACGACAACAACCCACACGAGGTTCACCACGAGGGCAATGCATCCACACAAAATACTGCTTGATGCGGATTTTAGGTCAGCGGCGTCGTTGATCCCCATTGGAGCCCATCACCATAAACCGCGAGCGCTTCAGAACGATGCTAGCCGATCTCTTTTGATCCAAAATGAACGATATGAAGGTAGACGACATGCGTTTTCATCAGGACGGTGCTACGTGACACACATCAGACGCAACGATGGACATTCTCCATGAACGATTTGAGGCTTGGGTTACCTTTCGCAGAGGTGACGTGAATTGGCTGATCGCTAGACTTTTTCTTGTGGGGTTTCCTTAAGTCGCAGGTCTATGCCAATAAGCCGCAATCAACCGATACCATTAAAGCCAACTTACCAAATTCCATCAGCTGGCTCTATGCGGCGGATTCATTGAAAATTGGACCACTCGGATCCGTGCCACCGTGAGAAGTGGCTTTCAAATAAAAAAATATTTTCAGATTTCTCGCACAATTTATTAAATTTCAAAATCGAACCGCCCAAATTGAAAAACCCTTTACAAAACAAAGGAATCGAACTTTCTGGGAAACTGCACTTTTCGAGTTGGACGTGAGAATCGTTGATGATCCACTGGAGATGATACGCCACGGAGATCCGATTGATTTATCATCGCTTTGTTGATCAATTGTATGCGACATTTGAATTTCATCATGTGATTGTCAACCAATTCTACCACTTACCTCAGCATCCAGTGGCAGAGGCAATTGTAGCTGCTCCGAGTTACAAAATATTGCAATTAACACTTCCGATCCTTTCGATCGCGGTAAACCGTACCATATACAATATCGCCGGGTCGAATTTCCTTGGCACTAATTTTTGTTCAGCACTAAGGCTTCTGACATGTCTTCTCGTTTAACGGTTTTTCTATAACGTTCGCTTTAATGTGTCTACAAACCACTTAGCTTTCCCTTTCAACTGAGGATGGTATGGCGCTATTCCCAGCTGTTGAATACCATTTTGTTTACAAAACATATTGAAGCGTTCGGCTATGAAGTGAGCTCCGTTACTTGACGCCATACATTTATTATCTGGCCAAAATATTGTATTTCTTGCAGAAAAAATTGCACTTTTCTATATGGAGTTGGCCATATTCACGGATTCGTTGAAACACTTTGCGAAATTTTTTTTTTTTTTTACTTTGGTTTTAGCAATTGTAATGGTGTTATTGTGATTGTTCTGTATATTGGTATATTTCAGCACTCTCGAATTTAATTCACAAATCGTAGGAAATTCTTCCATTTAGCGTCACTATCTGTGTGACAAACGAATATGATAATCGACACTTACTTATACACAATCAACTTCCCAACCACCCTATACTTTCTTTCCTTTAACGCTGGATCGCGGATAATTTATCCGCGATCCAGCGTTAAAGGAAAGAAAGTATGGGGTGGTTGGGAAGTTGATTGTGTATAAGTAAGTGTCGATTATCATATTCGTTTGTCACACAGATAGTGACGCTAAATGGAAGAATTTCCTACGATTTGTGAATTAAATTCGAGAGTGCTGAAATATACCAATATACAGAACAATCACAATAACACCATTACAATTGCTAAAACCAAAGTAAAATATATAATAAAATTCGTGAATGCGAAAAGTTAGTTGTTAAAATAGAATATAGATGGAAATGTGAAAGAATCAAATTTCGTACGCTATGCAGTAATTCGCTAGTAGTACAACTACATGGTATGTTCTATATATATAGACAATATTCCAATGTAATAATACAACATCAGTCGTCGCGACCTGATGAGAAGACTGATTTTTTCAAATCAATAGTCTCATTTGTTCGAAATTGATTGTTGTGATTCTTACACATTAGCCATCTATAAGTCAAAAAATTCAAACTTTGCGAAATGCTTCTAAATGCAGAACAATTTTTTGTAATCTAAATTTCAACTTGAAGAAACACGTCTGACAAATCTAAGTGGCTGAATACAGTGCTTCCACTTAATTTTTGAAAAATATCATTAGGTGCTGGAATTGGATATTGATGAGGTTCCAGTGCATCATTAAGTCCCGTTCACAGACCAAATTTCTGAATCATATCGAACCCGAAAATGAGGACACACGATAATTGATATTTGTTTTGAATTTAAAATTTAGAGGTAACTTTTGATCAGAGGCCTTTTTGACACAATATGTAAGGTGCCACATCTTCTGGTTGAACAATTTGTTTCCATGTGTTTGCCCAAATAATTAACATCTGAAGCAGTGTCAAACTGTTTGTGAAACGCCGATTATTTCAACTATATTTCCGGGACACCTCCGAATCAATTTTGCTGTCGAAATAACCTGATCGAACTTTTGTGAGTCTTTTTGAATAATCGGTTGAGTTTAAGCTGATCGATATATATTTCCCAACACCAACTTGTGACAATACGGCACCAATTGCAAAATCAGAGGCGTATGTGGTCAACATAAACGGTTTCTCAAAGTCTGGAAAGATATTTATCTTAGCAGCATAACACACTTCTTTGATTTGATAAAAAAGTTTGGAGTTCGTTTTCTGTCGGAGCAATTTTCACCTAGTTTGATTGTATTGCCTTAATTTGTGCGGTTAGGCAAGGACCTGGTGATTTTTGAGAAATCTATAATGAATTGTTGATAATGCGAAGCAAGCCCAACGAATGATTTTGTTTCTTTTAGATTTTCTGGACTTTTGAGGTTCCGAAAAACTGAGTCTTTTTTTGAGTCTGGCCTGATTTCCCGGTAAGTTATGATATATCCTAGCAATTTGGTGTTTGTTTTCATGAATTCCAAGAATATTTTATCGTCATTGGTAGCAGATGATTCAATGCATTATTTTAATAACTCGTCTAAAATTTTCTGGGGACCTATTATGAATTTTTTTTGATTTCGTAAAATTCGATCCGCCATTTTCATAAAATTCGTATTAAGAAATATTTTTGCTTTCGTAAAATTCGAAAATCGTAAAATCCGCGCTATCCAAAAAAAAAATCGAAATCGAATTTTACGAAAATCGAATGTCAAAATTCGACTGAGGCCTATTATGATTTTTTTTCGATTTCGTAAAATTCGAAATCGTAAATTCGATCCGCCGCAAATATTCCTTTTTCGCCATTCCACACTTTGATTCTTTCGTCGTGATTCTTTTTTGGTTTCCTTGCCCTTTATCAACAAACTCTTGTTAGTTTGTTGATAAAGAGGAAGAAAACGAGGAAAGAATCACGACGAAAGAATCAAAGTGTGGAATGGAGGATTACGAGATTTGTTTTGGTTTTAGCTAAATAATAAAAAAGTTTCAAATTAATTGTAATAAATTAAACTATCAATTCAAGTTAGTCAATTTTTATATGTTTTAAATATATGTTTGTTTTAATTTATATGTTTTATATATTTTAAAAAGTAATTAAAGTATTTTATTTTAATAAAAAATAATAAAGTATACATTATTGTTTTCGTAAATACGATATTCGTCGAATATTCGCGATTTTCAACAAAGTAGCTGACATCTGGTGAACAAAACGTGAGTCGCAGTTTTCTATGAAGCAAGGGGGATCAAAACTGTCATAACAATCGATTTGACAATTCTCGTTTCCCTTGTAGACGTAGAAACCAACGCTATCTACATTCGATGAAAATTGCCAATAGAGCAATCGATATTTGACATTTGATTTTCTTAAAATTTTATTTTGATTTTTTTTTTGGTTCATAATAGGGAGGATTTTACGATTTTCGAATTTCACGTAAGCAAAATATTTCATAATAGGCCCCTCGCTGTATAGGTGGCGAATATCGTATTTACGAAAACAATAATGTATACTTATTTTTTTTTTATTAAAATAAAATACTTTAATTTCTTTTTAAAATATAAGTTACTCAATTATTTTATTCGCGATTTTCAACAAAGTAGCATAAATATTTTCGAAACAAAGTTAAATGGGAAAATATTTTTCCCTGTAAAAATTTTATGGAACAAAAGTTTCCCAATACACTTTGTTTTGAAAATTTTTGCACCAAATTTATATCCTCAGTAGGCCAGAAAAATACAATTTAGGCAAAAATACTATGAAAATATTTTTCCCAATTCCCTATTCCCAGGCAAAACCAGAATAGTGCCACTGGTGAACAAACTGTAAATCATAGTTTACTATGAAGCAAGGGGGATTAAAACTGTCATAACAATGAATTTGACAATTCTCGTCCCCCTTGTATACGTAGAAACCAACGCTATCTACATTCGATGAAAATCGCCAATAATAATTGACTAGTTTAATTTATTACAGTTAATTTGAAACTTTTTTATTATTTAGGTAAAACCAACACAAAATAGCATACTTCATCGTTTTACGAAATCGAAAAAAAATTCATAATAGCCCCCCTGAAAGATAGCTGAATTATTTTATAACCCGAAAGGACCCACTCCCCTTCAGAACCCACTCTCCATTCATGGTGGAAAATATATCTTCGGAATATCAATATCTATCACCCTGATCTGGTCGAATCCTGATGACAGCCAGATGGTCGTAAAGAATTTTGATTTACCAAGGATTACTAAAGTATTTGATATAACAGGAATTGGCCATGGCTACCCAAATTGTTGAATTGTACGGACTTTTATACTTATAATTCCATCTTTTAAAAGTTGGTCGATTTCCTTTTCCACTTCTGCATAGATTCCGGTTTGGGGAGAACGAATGGAATGAGATTATTTTTTATAAATAATAAATCTAGACGAACTAGCGAGTAATAGCACCCACGAAAATATATCGAAAATGCGTGGTGCCCCGAGCCACCGACCAAGGACGCACTGTAAATATGACGATATCACTCCTAATTTCCCTAAACCCTCACCAATTTTCGTATTTTCGCACCGTTCTTCCATCAGTTCTATTGCCTCTACAGATTAATATGCCAATAGAACAGTTACGACTTCCTGCTTTGCTACTTAGACAACCGGATACGTTAAATCAAATAAAATCGCATTTATCCACTCCGATTCACAAATTGAATGTTATAGACTTGATGGGTGGTTGTCCATAGAAAATTTCCTTTTTAGGATCGAATATTTAGCAAATTCCAATAAAATTAAAATAATAGAGTCGCCAAAGAGCGCAGCTCAGAGAGTTCCCTTAACGAGCTTATTTTATAAAACATGCGTAGCGTATTTTGGGCACATTTCTCAGGCCGATCATTTTCGACTTTAACAAGCTTAGTAAAAACATGTACTCGTTAACTTAACAGGTGAAGTTAGAAGGATAATGAATAACCATTCCCGATGCCCAAATGAATTTACATTTTAAGTTTATTAATGAGATTTTGACAAATATTCTAAGCAGTTTTCCCGAATTCCGAGCAATATCCTTCAAATATTTAGCTAGAGGCATTTGTCGAAGCAATCATAAACAAAACGCTTTCTTTAGCTATGTGAACGGCTCGGCATCCAATATCCTTATTGCGAGGTACCATTAAAATTCTACTTGTTGCGTGGAGTTCCGAAAGTGCAACAAGAAGGCGAACATCAAAATTCGTAGTCTACTGGATCAGCGGCAAATGTTGAGTGCTTTGGTATTAATTGTGTTTGCACGAATTTTTTTCCATATTCAACTACTTATAACGAAAACCGTGAAATATATCGTAGTTCCATCACTTCAACGGCCACTTTATATTTTAGAATGGGATTTAATGCAAAAGTTTGGTATTTATATATCTTTCGTATCTGAAATAGATCAAAATGCTAGCTCATTCAAATTTTATTAAAAAATTCTGGGGTCTCGAATAATGGCAAAATCACTAAACAAAAAAATGCTCAAAACTTTTATTGACTAACAGAACAGTAGCAGTAAAATCTTCAAGGAGTTATTGACACGATCTCAAAGTTTCACTCACGGCCAATGTCGTTCTCATCTATAATCCATTATAAAATCGATACCGGTGATACTCCAGCCAATAACGATTCTAGCAGTATCCACGGCTGTTGAGAAACAGATGAACCACGATATCGATCGACTGTTGAGATGATTAGATGTGATAGAGGAGAGTAACAGCGGCCCTCGATGGCAATAGTGCGCTAACCGCGGGTGAAATTACAACAGAACCTACAATTGGCATGTATTTGGTAAGGATGGAATAAAGACCAATCCGGACAAGTTCAAGGCCATTACAGAGTTCATTGCTCCTAAAAATATTAGGCAAGTACAACGATTCCTGACATAATATATAACTGACTCAACCAATTCCAAGAAAATAGTGAAAATTCCACTATTTCCGATTCTCAATACAGATTTAGGAATAACTGCTCTTCCGGTAAATTCAAAACTTGTATAACGCATAGTTGAAAATTTAGGAGAATTTAGATTTGGTTCTTTAAATATTTCAAAAGCATACAGTTTGGTATATCAGATACAGTTTGGCATGTATTTCATAAGTAAACTTTATTCGATGAACTTGCATCTCTTATTGAATGGATAGCAAACTATTTATGAAGCCGAAAATTTCTTGTTGTTTTGAATGGGTTTACAGCAGCTTGAAATTACTTGATCTACATTAATGACCTATTTGATCTCAACAACTTCGGACATCGATTCATTTGCTGGCGACACGATGCTATCGGCTTCCATTGAGTTTACCAACCAAAGATCAGTGATTGTTTAGCTTTATAACATGAGAAGCTTTGAATGCACATATTCTCTCAAATATTCGAACGATTCTAGAATGGGGGGTAAATCTAACAGTCGCATTTAACCCGAGCAAATTCGAATCTTGTTTTTACCAGAGAATATACCAGAAACTACAGTTAGAAACCACTTTTTTGACAATACTCCTAAAATAGTTTCCACGTTCGCCAATAGATGGCTCTAAATTTGGAAAAAAATCATGTAAACATTAAAAGTTTTAGTAGTGTAAAAATACATTCTCTGCTCTCTTCGACTTCTGTCAAATTGTTCGTGATCATTTGTCAAACAACGAGCATTATTATTAATGAAAATGATTCGTTAATGCTAAAAATTTAGCACGGGCACAGAATATACTATATTCTTTGACACGAGCATCAAATATTTTTGATCGAGTAAAAAATATTGCCTCCACGGATTACGTGATCAGATTATCAGAATATACCACACCGACAGTCCATCGTGGTTCAATTCAGCCGAGGCAACACAATTATTTGAATTCGTCATCAAGCTATATCAGGGGCGGTATGTTGTACCATCACTTCGAATCGAAAAAAGTCGAATTCGAAAAAAGTTGAATCGAAAAAGTGAAAGTTGTATCTTTTTTGCTTTTCGAAAATGATACAACATACCGCCATTCGACTTTTTTCGAGTCTCGATTCGAAGTGATGGTACAACATACCGCCCCAGAATGAATTTAAATCATTCGACATAATTGCCCCTTGCAGTCAACAGTGTCGCGTTCGAGGAGTCTGACATGGGAGCCCCAAAAGTTGCGTCTCGAAGAATTACAGGGACAAGACACATTATACTCATTTCAACCGCATGCTTAACGAAACAATGGTGATTAAAGACCGGCATAACGCTATTGGATTTGTCGATGATGCAAAGCGAATCAATGTAGCGATTTCACATACTGGAGCATTACTTGTAATCATCGCTAATTCCTACTTATTGTGCATCTACCAAAATTGGCGGTAGTTATTGTGTTCAGAACAACACTTATACCGAATGTAGTTTACCTGAAATTTTTAAAAATAAAACAACTGTTGATTAATGGAAATTTCCAGCTTTTTATTAAAAATTTAATTTTCATAAATTCGGCTTATTTCTGGATTCTCAATCCGAACCCCCTCAAAATAGTTTACATATTAAATGCTCCAAGAATTCCGTGATTGAACAACTTTAATCAAATCTTTTATAGTGTATTACACCGTCCTCGAATTAATGATAACCAATTCACAGGTCTCTTTCACTTGAGATGTTTGGTTTGTAATTTTTCAGCGATCTGACTTGGAAAGATTATATTAGGTGTATGAGTTAATTTTTACCGATTTTTTCTTCAAGTGTAAAATTATATTTAAAATAGAAATATTTTCACGTATTTTGTGGTTTTTACAGGATTGGACGCAAGGTTTCTAACATCGAGGAGTCTATGTGAGTTACATAACCTCTCAGAATAGTAGAGTTTACGATGGCAACTGATAAAGAGCACCTTCGGCACTGCATTCTTTATTAAGAATTCCAACAAGGAAAAAATGTGTAATGTTCTTCGTTGTGTCTTACGAAACGTGTAATTATTGGTATGCAAACGTTTTAGAAGTGGGAATTTCAATCTTAATGACGTGCCCCGCTCTGGACATCCTCGAAAGTTTGAAGAGGCGGAATTGCAAGTTTTACTAGATGAGGACTCAACGCAAACAAACAAGAGCCTGCAGCTCAGCTAGAAGTCACCCAAACAGCTATTTCCAAGCGTTTGCACCAATTGGGAAAAATTCAAAAACCTGGAAGGTGAGTCCCATATGTGTTGGGACTCCTGTGAAGTATCTGGTGGGAAGTAAAGGTTCTCCTGTGTATCTCGTGGGACATGAAAGATGTGCTTTATTACGAACTCTTGCAAGTTGGTAAGACTGGCCTTGGTTGGTGATGACAGATTGGATACTCGGCAAGGCAGCACACAAGTCATACTGCTGCATGACAACGCCCGACCTCACGTTGCTCGCGTGACGCAGAAGACCCTCTTGAACTTGGGATGTTAAGTTCTCCCGCACGCGGCAATTTCACCAGACTTGGCTCCATGCGACTACCATTTGTTCCGGTCAATGCAGCATGTCTTAGTGGATAAACAGTTCAAAACGTTGGACGATGTGCGTAAATTTGTCGATGACTTTATCGCGTCGATTCAGGGATGATATTAGGAAGAAATGAAAAGTTCTGAATTTTTGAGCAAAAAAGTACTGAATCTAGCTTGAGAGTACTTTCAGCACCTTACCGTACTGACTACACCAATATTTCAGCAACACAACAAACAAATTTCAAGTCAAATTGAATTAAGTCTAATGGGGCTCACATCTAAATGGCATTTTGCAACAGCCAATCACAGTTTTAAATAAATCTATCTTACACAGTAGAGATTAGGCTACAGCAAGTTTCTAATTAATCAAATATTCAATAACCTCGACAATGTTAAGTCAAAAACTCCTTACAAATCTATCGTAATTTTGGGTAATTTCGATGGAGGAGTTCATCTCCTGGTGTTCACTTATACCACTGCAATAACATTATTAGAAGCGTTTGCTGTTGTATGCCTGCATTGCTCGTTTGGTAATTAATCACTTGAACTTCATACTGGAAAGTGCGCCGTTAAGTAAAACCTAAGTAATTATTAGGTCACGATGACCACTCAACTCAACTGTAAACACGAAAATTTTTGTGTATATGATCGTCTCAATGTCAACGACATACCTCGAATCCCCGTTGGTTTTACCTGGGGCCCATTTTGAATTTTTTTTGTTTTCGTAAAATTCGCCCTATTATGAACCCCAAAAAAAATCGAAATCGAATTTTACGAAAATCAAATGTCAAAATTCGACTGCTCTATAGGTGACGAATATCGTATTTACGAAAACAATAACGTGTAATTATTACTTTTTTATTAAAATAAAATACTTTAATTACTTTTTAAAATGTAAGTTACTCAATTATTTTATAATAATTGACTAGTTTAATTTATTACAAATAATTTGAGACTTTTTTATTATTTAACTAAAACCAACACAAAATAGCATATTTCATGGTCTTAAATTTTACGACCAAAAAAAAGTTTCATAATAGAAATATTCGAGGCGGAACGAATTGACGATTTCATATTTTACGAAATCGAAAATAATGTCACAATATCCTCCCTGAACGTTGAATCGAAGAACTGCTTTTAAAATCATGGTGCAAAAATATTAGGAATTTCTGTTTGTTTTGAGATTACTAGAAAGACTACTGCGCTAGGGGCCAAAACAATTAACTGTTTAAACGTTAAACTTTGGCTAGAGTAATGCGGGATCATGAAATACATCCCCGTGAAAATTTAAACGGGTTTAAAAATATTTTTAAACAAACTCGATTAAAAGTATTAAAATTTGCTTTAGTGCAATGACTTATCTGGTAGATGATTTTCGAAATACAATTTCTACCGATAAAACATTTCCGTTCTAAATTACTCGATTATGAAATCGTTGTCGAATACAATTTTACCACTAAAGTTTCATTTGTTTGTGTTTTTGTACAAAACATCGAAGCCTTCGACCATTTTTCAAACTGCGGGGCTATTATGAAATAAAACCAGCGGGGCTATTATGAAATAATCCGATATCGAATTTTTTCCAATATCGAAAAATTCGATCCGCCGCGAATTTTCCAATTATGAAATTGTTTGGTCGAATTTGTCAAATATAAGCAAGTTAGCAATAATGCGTTTTGTAATTGACCTGAAGTTGTTAAATTTTATTTTGTTATTTTTTAATTGTTAAATTTTACTTTGTTATTTTGTAATATTATGTATGTGAAATACATGTATATACAAGTAACTCAAATAGTTCTCCAGTTGTTGCTGTAGCCCTAGTAAATACAAAATAAAAAATTTAATTATAATTATCATTTAAATATGATTTTTTTTTATTTACATATATTACAGGTACTTACATTTTAAATATGGTTTAATTCAATTTTTTTAGTTTTTCTTTCATATTTCGTAAAAATAATATGAAATAATAACAAAAAATGAAATTCGTCAACTAAATAGCAGTCGAATTTTGACATTCGATTTTCGCAAAACTCGATTTCGTTTTGTCTTTTAACCGCGCATCCTCAATAGAATTCCTTCAACTTTTTCCTTACAGAAAAGTATGAAAAAAAACGTGAGAATTTTTTTTCTCGTTTTTTCATACTTTTCTGTAAGGAAAAAGGAATTCTTTCTTTGGTACAATTGATAATTTGATAACAAAAATTTTAATTTAAAGTTACTAAATATAGTGAACGTTTAGAACAAGTTCTGGGCTTCGAGTCCAATTCAAGAGGCCGAAATTTTAATGTAAATATCTTCTCAAAGCGGATGGTTAATATTAAGGATTTTCGTTATATTGCATTTTGTGCAGCCCTATTTCCAATAGAAGGAAAAAAGATTAAACTAATCGAATCCAATTAAGGATTTTTTAGGACGCCCATCGTCGGTCTTATGTAAGCATTACAAGTGTTTAATTACTCAATACTCGAGAAGCGAATTTGTCGAGAATCACAATCAATTAAAATTTATTACATATCTGGAATTTATATTTTCATTTAAACCAATAAAAAAAATGTTTTCTTGTATCTCAAAGTTTCATCATAAAACGTTGCATTTCGCTTGGGGTCTAAATATCTTAGCCTTTAAATTAGAGCTGATGAACGCCCTAATTTGTAGATGAAACAAAAAGTTGTCATAATTTGTTTACGAATTTTCTCAGAAGTACTAAAAGTTTCTCGAAAGTAATGAAGTACTTTTCATACAGCTAAAGTATCGACAATATCATCTCTAGTCGAAGCCTGAATGTTTCTTTCGTGACGGCATTCGCATGTTACCTGAGGAATGGTGAAAGGTCATAAAAAACAATATTTCCAAAATTAAATTTGTCTATTTTTTATATAAAATAAATTTGCTGAAAAATCTGGAAAAAATAAGTCCAATATACACTTGAGTGCAAAAGTTTACAAATGTCAAAAAATCCAATGTTTGTTTTATTTTCTTGAATCCAGAGGACCTACTATTGAAATCGAACGCCATCGATTTTTGTTCGTTGTTTATATTCAGCAATACTATTGCTGAATATATAGAACGAACAAAAATTGACGGCGGTCGATTTCCATAGTAGGCCTCCAGATTTAAAGTCTATATTGACACCTACCCAGTGGTACTTTTTTGCACTTATATCGTGCCAACAAAGTGATTTTTGGGGTCAACATCTGAAGCACACGTTTTTTTGTGAATTTGTCAGCATGAAAAATAGGGATAAAATTCGAATTTATTAATAAGAAGTATTCCCTCCCCTTATCCGAATGACAGCTTCTATTCGATATTTCATTGATTTCACTAAAGTTTTCACCAAATCTTGAGATATCGCCTCCCATTGTTCTGCGATCATTTGTTGCAGCTCAATTAAGCTCCTAAAGACTCGTTGGAGCAATATTTCTGGCTCGAACTCTTTTTTACAGCTCGTCCCATAAGTGCTCGATGGGAATGAGAACCGGGCTTTGAGCTGGCCACTTTATAACAGGCATATCCACCTCTTGGAGGTACTCTGTACCAGCTGTATGGGGTCTCGCATTATCCTGCATGAAAAGGAAGTTGTCAACAATATACACGGCAAAAAGCACGACATAGTCCTCGAGTACTTTCTCGGTGTACTATTGAGAACAGAATCCTCTTGATTGACGGCCAGCGTATTCGCCCGGAAATAAACACAAGATGTCTTCGCCTCCAGTGACATGCCTCCCCAGAACATGCACGATCCACTTTCTTCAATGCAACTTTTTGCAAACCGCACTCCCGATCTTCTGTAGTCTTCCTCGCCTGTCGTTGTCATGTAAACACATCCTGCTCTCGCCAGAGAACAGGATTTTTCTCCTTTATTCTTCTGTCCAATCCAAATGCTCTCGAGCAAACTGAAGGTGGGCTCGTCGGTGGGCTGGGGCCAATTTCGGCCCGCTTCTCGAAGTGGTCTTGTCACTGTCCACTAACTGACTTCGACTTCACGAACATCTTGGAGGCGCTGTGCCAGTTGAACCGTATTCAAACGACGATTATCACAAGAAAGCTGTCATCACGCTGTGTTGTAACATGAAGTTGGCCCAAATCCTTATTGCCGTCTGTATAGCCGCCAGTTTTTGGATACCTCTGCCACACTCGACGAACGGAGAATCGGTTCAAATTTAGTTGGCGAGCTACTTCACTTTGGTTCTGGCTCCACATCAATAAGTGCAACCACTTGGGCGGCTACCTCTGGTGTGGTATTCATTTTTCTTGTTCCGTTCCGGATGAAGACGTAATAGATGGAAGACTGTTCAGGCTAAGCGTTGATATGCGAATGATGACAATTCCCTTAAAACGTACACTTTTATATCTGCCACAAGTTCCGCAACCGGTGCTACCTGGAACGAGCGTTTTCGGGTTGTTGTTAATGTCCTGCCCCCCTATTCCTACACACACGTAGTACCATCGGATAGGTGATGAAATAATCTTTACCTCGACATACTTTGCTCCAAAAAAAACATTTCGATTCGCGAGAAAAATTATAAAAAAAAAATGCAACTGTGCGAATTTTTTGCACCCAACCCAAGTGTATATGCAACTCTCTGGCACAATCAAGGAATTTGACCGCATCAAATGAGGTTTCATAATCATATTTTCATTTTGGATAATGAGTGATTAATTCATTGATCCTAAACCAGGTGTGAATTTTTTTCCTTGTCACCACCGGCAAACGAACCCGGGACCTCCGGTCGCTGGAGCAACCATGCTGACCACTTTGCCACCGGGCGGTAAAGAATGATACCCCACCGCAAAAAAGGAGCGACCGACTGCTGATTTGCTTAGAGCAAGCAAATTTAAAAGAAAAAAAGAGAAATTAAACAAAAATAAAATTAAAAGAATCGCAAATGTAGAGATGTTAAAAATTATTAATAGACGATAGAGTATTTAAGTCAAATAGATAAAAGAAAAACAATTAATCTAATCTTGGTAAGTATATATGAACACCTAATATATATGCTGACGTTACACCTGTTATGGAGTTTAACTCCTTCGGGATGGGCCCCTAAATCACTCACCATATTTTCGTGGCCAAAATCATGCAGGGCGCTTTCATTTGGCATTATGTTTGTATTTTTAAAGAAACGAACATTACCAGGAACATTTCACCGAATCCACTTATTTTATGACTTGAAGAAATAAAAAAAAATCTTGAAAATTTCGATCCACTAAGTTTGGAATGTATCTAATTTCATTTCGCTAGTGTGCTGCACATTTAATTTTTTTCATTGGGGACGGGCGGTGCAAATTACAAAACAGTGATTTTGACCACACCCCACGCATCGAACGAACTACTTTTTTGTTGTCAATTATGCGTGATAGCATTTCGTTTCTTTTAAAAATAAACTTGTAAAATTACTTACCTTGCTATTATTCATATTTGAAATTCAGTGTGGTTTGATTAAATTAAAATTCATAATTATATTTTTAATTTTATTACATAATTCTTACAGATTTTATAAACATTCACGTTTCATATTGAGCAAGCTTACATGGTTACTCTTTAATAACTTTGAATTAAATTCGGCTTCGGCCATTAAAATATTTGCAGCGCCAGTGTCTGTATAAC
The DNA here is from genome assembly GCA_932526605.1 of Nephrotoma flavescens. Lineage (NCBI taxonomy): Eukaryota > Metazoa > Arthropoda > Insecta > Diptera > Tipulidae > Nephrotoma > Nephrotoma flavescens. The sequence continues at coordinate 45,886,222 of OW052221.1, read as the reverse complement.
CGACATATTTGGAGATGTCGCTCCTATACCCAAAAATTTTTCCAAGGCCACTCTGAGAATTTTAATTTTATACACTCCTTTATGTATTTAGAAAAAAACAGAATTTAATAAGCATTTCCATTGAACATCGCTTTAATGTCAATGATTAGCTATGGACAATTAATTAGAAGTATTTACATCCTTTCGGTCAATCAGCAGGGTTTAGTTTTGCTTGAAAACACACTTTAGAGAGTTACTGTTACAAACTTACTCTTTACTTACCTGTTATAAATTTTAATGGTCTTTATTTTGGGTTCTAATAAATTTCTGTTCCCCTTTATAAGTACTCCATTATGCAACAAGTGTCATCAACAATGGATGTAGTCTTCATTGAGCCCAATATTGTAAGGGGTCTAACAACTTGTATATTTTTAAACAATAGTTGATCCTGATCCTGGTTGAGTTGAAAATGATACGTTTTTCAGTCATGCCATCTCAAATTTAAATTTCAACTTAATGCTTTCTAAATCTTAGAAAGTGAATGCATATGTCTCTATTGTTTACCCTTTGGTTTCCGCTTATCTGGCACGCAATATACTTTATTTCCCAGAATTAATGAATAAACTTGTATCACTTTTTAAACGTTAACTAGACGCTAATTAATTCTATATTATGGTCAACACTCAATATTACAAATAACATTTTTCTTAACCCAGCTGCTATTTGCTTGGCTTTGATTCAATTAAATGATTAAGAGATAAAAACAATATTATAAAACGATTTGATAAAATAGTCTCACAAAACGAATAAACATCATGAAATTTTTACATTTTAATGTTGTTTTAATGTAATTTAATATTTTTTATGAATAACAATTATGTATTATTAATGGATATAGGTATATATAGGTTGTACTTCTTAAAACTATCCACTGACTAAAGTAATTTATTCCAAAAATCCAGCTCCAAAAAGAAGCGCATTCCATACTTGATCCACCAGTCCAGCAAGAGATGAACAATGACTATTTGTTTCCATCACCGTATAAACTGTGCCATAATTGTTTCCGACGCCGCATTTTAATAAAACTAATTCACTTGAACAATACCAAACATAGTAATATGATAGTGGAATATTATATAAACTTTATATTCAGCAATACAAATTAATATTTCATGAAAGATTATAAAATCACTTAAAATATTATAAATTTTAATACGTGTGTAACTTTGTATTAAAATTAAATTAAATTAAATAAAAATTTATTATTTATTTTTTTTCAATATAAAAATTATGTGTATGACACAGATGCCACATAATTAATCCAATCGAAGAGCATTACTTTTCGTCGATTACATCTAAATAAAATAAAAATGTGAAAAACCAAGATTAATGTTTTATTCCAATTTGTTCATTTAATTTAATTTGATTAATGAACATTGGATTTTAAATTAATTACTTATTTCTAAATTTGTAACCTGCACGCGCATTAAATAAAAATCCGAAGTATCATTAAGAAATTGATTTGAATCAGATAAATTATCCGAAAAAAAAATAATTTTTTCGAATATATCAGAACTAAATTTTTTTTAAGCAGTATCTAAATTGTACACCAATTTGAGATATTTTATAAGAACTAACCCAGTTCATTTTTTCGAGTTTCATTGAAATTTAACTTTTACCGAAAGTTACCTATGTATGCTTTAATCCCAAAATATAAACGAAAAAACTTTAATATTCGAACGATTTTTCTGGCGCATATATCCCAGGTGTCGTCCCTCCATCAAGACAAGTCTCCTCTAGCCGTTGCTTACGTAAACGAGTTTTTCAATAACGAACATTAGTTCTGAATTAAGAATGCTTTGAGAAAAGCGTTCTTCGTTATATAACTCAAGAGAAAATTCTGCAGACCAATTTTTGTTCAATCTTTGCTCTCCATTTAATATTTTCCACTGCTTAATCCTATTGATTTGATATTTTTAATTAAAAAAAACTAACTTTTTCAATATCTCCAAAACTAATGAGTTTCAAGGTCACCTCTAAACGTACCCTTTGACACTTTTCATTACAAGGAATTTTGTGCTATCAAACGCCGTTCTCGAGATAAAAGCCTGGCATTTATTGATCCTGTATAGCAAGGATTCAGCTAATTTCCGACCAAAAATGTAAATTGTTCATTTCGTTACTTTTTACTAAGTTTATTGTGCGTGGCTTAGGCTAACAGCTTTGTGGAGACATCAGATACGTACTTGTGATGGATCTGTCCAGATTCTGCTGTCTTGATCGGGATGACAGGCATTTCGATGCTACTCTTAATCCTTGTTGAAATTGTTAAATGATGTAAACTTCTACTACTAAATACACATTATTTATTGAATTCGATAAAGGTCTCTTGCCTTTACTATAGTAAGGGTAAGTCCTGAAGGTCGATAAGCATCTATGGAACATTTTCTTCTAAAGTTTTTTTGATACATAGTAGATATTATGGAAAACTCGTGCTTAGTGTTTCTCTTTCCACGACACTCTCTTTTAATATTTTGTTATAAGCCGCCAAACTTGGAGAAGTTGTGCAAGCTCGATCGGAATAAACAACAGCAATAGACTCAAATTGTTTGCGCAATAATAATGTCCATAAACTCGTCCATAGTTTTGTTTGCTTTTAAATATTTTAATTTTATATAATAAAAAAAAATTAAATAAAAACAGATTACCCATATATTCCAAAAAAAAAAAAAATATTAAAACTTACTCACAAAATTGCCGACCAGGGATTGTTTGGTATGCAAATATGTACAGAGTTTTTCTATTAGATAGGTTTGAATGGTAAAGATAAAATGTATACACATTGAAATTTAATTTTTAGGTTAGGTTCAACAACAAATTTAATTTTGTAAAGAACACTCTCAACAACTTGTTAAACTTCGTTTTAAATTTAATTCCCAAGCGAAAATTATTTTTCGATATTCTATAAGATATGACGTATCCTAAAGTTAATTTTAATTATAATGCCGATCGGACTTAATGGCAGTCCTCAAACATATTTCTCAAAAACTTTGAAAACAATATTTGAGGGAAAAGTTAATATTGTTTGAAATTAATTCGCTGAAGAAAAAAATACGATTTCGTATTTTATTAAGCGATATCGTATTTTGGTATTATAAAACGAAATTTCACTAAAATACGAAATTATTCAGATGTTAGCGCCTAGAGGCGGCAGTCGCATATCATAGCATTTTTCATTAAAATAGAGATTAAATCAATTTTCAAGGGTAAAAATGTCTTAAATTTTTGTATTTCGACATAAAAAAAATTTCACTAAAAAAATCCCTATGGGAAATGTGATTCGATTTACATATGACGATTATTCAAAGCGAATCGCTTCTGGCCGCTTTATTTTTTCTTGTTATACCTCTTTCCACTTTCTTTTCGATTCTTCCACGATCAAAATCTGGCATCAATTGCTGCTTCGATGTCCGAACGTTCTCCAGTAGTTCAGCTTGCCAATAAGGATCCACCAAACAATATATGGGTTGACCTTTTTGGAAGCCGTTGCTGGTTTAGATGTCAGTCTCTTTTAACACCGTAGTGTAGCGGGTTTCGATTTTTTAAATCTTGTGAGCAGATTTATTTTGTCAATATATTTAAATGTTTAATTATATTCAGTATTTTAGGATTTGGTTTGGAATATTTAGTAAAGAATGGTCAAAAAAACTGGTGACCTCACCAACAGGAATTGAGAAGTATATTCTATGTATGTATTATTTAACTTTAATATTAACAAAAAAAACAAATTTTTTATCTGCATTTAGTACGAATTATGTTTATTGAATTCAGCATGCCTAAGGTTGACTTGTCCTTCAACAGCTATATTTCTACTGTTGAAAGAAATTTAAATGAATATCCGAGATGATCCGCAATGCGCTTCCTCTGTTAACATTATTTCTACTATATCCAAAAAAGTTATTGGTTTTATCTTGTTCCGTCCAGCTTAAACCTTTGCGAAGGAATCGCCTCTCTCTCTCTCTCTAACTGCCCGCACTATGGTCCTCCATTAGTTTTTGAAGGAACACTTCGTTATTCATACGTTGTTGTGGAGACCTTGCAACGTGGCCGAGCCATCTAACTCGATTCGATTTGATGAAGCCGATAATATCGCTACCTCCGAGCGGTATGAAACTGCCCTTCTGCATATCCAAGATTTTGGTCTGAATATACAGCTCGAAGTTTCAATGGTGTTTTTCCTCACTACGTACTCAAGCGCTAAATTGAACAGCACACGCGCGAGTGCATCTCCATGTCGAAAATCAGATGTTATTTCAAAGGAGTCTGATACAATTCCTTCAATTACAATTCTACATACAGATCCAGACGTTACAAAGGAAACGAGTTTCTCTGGAATTCCTAGGCATATGAGCGCCGCCCATAGGTTGTCGCGGTTATACTGTCAACCGGAAGTCTATATATAGTTGATGTATGGTTATGTTGTACTTCCAACATATCTCCAAGATCATCTTAATGGTGAGCACTGGTCAGTGGTCGATCGATTGGGACGAGAGGGATGAGTCTGGATAGTACAACATTAGCCAACACTTTGTAAGCAGTGTTCAAAAGATCAATACCACGATAGTGTCCACATTTAACACGGTCGCCTTTTTATGCAACGGACATATGAGCGCGGTCTTCCAATTCTCCGGCAGCTCTTCTTGGTCCCAAATACAGACGATGAGATCGTATAGACTTGTCGCAAAAGTAGCGTTTTCGATTCCATCGAATTAATTCTGCGGGGATTCCATCGAGACCTGGGTGCCTTTCCATTTTTTCAATGGACTAATAGCTGCGTCTACTTCCTCCACTGTGGGAAGTTCGACAAAGACCTCTTCACCTGGAGGAGTTATTGCTCTAATGGGGGTCACGTCGTCATTCCGATTTAGCAGATTTTGAAAGTAGGTTTGCCATACTGAGAGAACATCAGCCACGTTTGTGTTTCGAATCGCCGCGTCGTCAAAAGATATGTTTCCTGCCATTATGAAGACCTGTACAACCAATAATTATCTCGTCTCTTGTGCATCCTCAGTATTGGGATCAGTTAATGTAGGTTGACATTGAAATCCTGTCCTATGTTTCGTTTTAAGATGTTGATGGAACTCATTTCATTCAAATGAGCTCCGATAGCTTTGTTGGTCGTATTTAGAAAAGTCAACGCGTAATTTTGTAAAAATAGTAAGTTATGTGAATCCCCCTTCTATAAAAAAAAGAAGATCTATATCGCACATATAGCAAGCAATTTGCTAGCCGAAATCTTAATTTTTCCAAGAAAATTTGAATTTCAAATTATTTCCCGTGAATTTTGTTCATTGCCACCACTAAAGTGTGTTCTTCCGTTCCAAACACATTCGTTTTCGACAACTATTGTGTTTATTCAACTGGTTTAGAAAAAACGCATAGTACGCAACTCAAATTCCAGAACTTAATCACGATTCACGATACGGTAATTTTTACAGCGACAACAAGATAAATGCAACTGCAAAATTACAACTGAGCCTCTAAAATGACTGACCTTTGTATTGTTGCCACGTGTGATTGGATTGTAGAGACAGAATGGTTTGAACGAGTAACGTTCATGTTGTACCAAAACATTTCAGACTATCTTCAGGCCTTTATTCGGTTGTCATGTAATTTTAACCAATTATCAGACCCGTATCGGATTATCTTCTGGTTTATTTTAATATAGTGAACGAAGCATGTCTAAATTGACACCACTTTTGATTTCTGGTAGACGAAGTAATTTACGTTAAAATAATATTAGGCAGTAAGATAATTATTTTTAATTAATAATTTTCGTCACAAAATTTTTATAATATATAAAAATGTAATTTAATGATTATATTAAATGTTATGAAATTTTAATTTCTTTGTTCGAGATTAATATTATTAATTTATGTCAACTGTGTCCTAAAGGACCACCAAATTTGTAAGTCTTACGAAAAAGTTCCAGAATTATGTTTAAATTTATGACTAAGGTAAGTAGTCTTAACTAAGACAATTTTTTATACAGTGCATGTTGGTCAAAATTAGAATGAATTTTTTTTTTATTATTATTCTGATAGATGAGTAGCTGCTGTCCTCTGAAACATTTTATTTGGATTCGATGTTTAGAAAAACAAGCCTGAGTAGAAATTCATTAACCACCCTTCAGGCGAAACAAGCCGAATATTACCAAAAATATAAAGTAATGGGATTCTAGTCAACTTTCTAAATATTTCGTTTTAGTGACGTAATCTACTTAGTAACTAACTTATTTACTACAGTTAAAATAACAAATTTAAATACCTGAGACTCGTTTTAAAATCGGTTTCCACTTCCGCCTCGGTTAGAACGATTTTGTGGTTGGTTCCGATTTTGTGCACCTCCGCGATTTCCTCGACCCCCTCCTGCTCCTCCGCCCATGTTCCGACCTGCAGAGTTGTTTTCAAACTGCATATTGTTTAGTTGATTCATCGGCTGCGTATTTCGTCCACGCTCCATTTCCATAATTTGTTTGCAGGTCATCACGCCACTTGCAGTTTCAGGAAACAGTGGTTGTGGTTGAGGAGCTGAACGACGAGCAAAATCATCATTTTGACCACCACGTGAAGTGTTACTAATCGGTGATAAACTAGAAAGAGGTCCACCCGACGCTTGTCCCCACATATTATTAGGTTGCTGCTGTTGTAGATTCATTGACATGTTAGAAAAACGATCCTGATTCGAATCAAAACGATTTGATGACATATTCATCGAATCGGACATTCGATTAGAAGCAAAATCGTTTGAACGTTGCATCTGCTGCTGTGGTATACATCTGGGATCTGAATTACGCATCATATTAAATTGATCACTTTGCTGCATATTTGTATCAAATCGCTCGTTACTTTGCATGAATCGATCTTGTGAATTCATACTTGAATTAAACATATTGTTCGATTGGAATAAATCCGATGGCCTGGAAAATGTTTGATCACCCCGATCTATACGACTTGGCTCGAACTGCCGTTGTGGTTCGATGTTCATCTGGCGATTATCAAAACGATCCTGTTGACGCATCATATCGCTCTGTACCATGCGTTCTTCAATTACCGGCTCGGGATGACGATCATTTATATCGCGGAATATAGCCGGATTTATGCGATTTTCATTATCACGCATGAAAGCATTTTTATTGAGCCCTGTGCACGTTTGATAAATGTTGAAAAGTCGATCACGGAGATCGGTAGCTTCCCGATAATTCGTAGGCATCAAACTACCTCTTAGAATTTTACCAAAATCACTAATCGCAACCAACTGGGCCGGTGTCATATCAGAAAACGAGTACGCATCCTCGTTTGAAGTCTGACACCCGATATGGTAGGTAACCGCCGCCACTTGTGTAGTTTTGTCCTTGAATTCGCGTAAGTCATTTTTTACGCAACGCCCACACTTCAGTGGTTCAGTTTGAGTGCCAATGTCGAATTTTATTTCAACAGGTACCGCATCATCTGCTAATGGGGCATCATCAATCGATGAATTCTGTGCAGCGAATTGAAATGTTTTAATGTTGAAACCTAAAGTATGCACAATGTTTGACGTATATTGCGACAATCGCTTTAGATAATTGGGAGCTTTGTCATCATTGTCAAAACTGAAGTCAACGTTGTGTATCGTTTGAAGCGGAGAAAGGTAGGTATCTTTGGGAAGGGTAGCTGATATGACTGTCGGTATATAGTGCAGGTTTGGTGGTTTGACTAACTGTGTCTCTGCCGCTTTTAGCAAGTTGACAACATCTCGGCAGCGAGTTAGTACTGGAATCAAATAAGATTAAGATATAATTTATGAAAATATTAATTTAAACGTATGTACCTGTTTCCCTAAACGTTTTTCGAATAATTTCGTCGGTGTCACAGAAACGGGAATTTGGTTCTTCATATTCTCGTTTCACAATGGAAGGAGGTGGTGGGGCTTCCATTCTGTCATTTGAGTTAGGCGATTCCAAATCCATGGCAACCGAGGACTGATCCATTGTTTGCATCATCATTGATTGCATACCTGCTGGATCGCCCATACCCTGAGGGCCAGGACCCATCATATTCGAATTGTTGAAATTTAACCATTGTGGCGGCTGCGGTCCCATCATTGGATTATACATAGGAAATGGGGCTACCACATTCGCAAAAGGATTTGGACGCATATCATAATTGTTCGTAGCATTAATATCGAAATCTTCCCCTTCTGGAAATGCTTTTCCCTGTTCAGCGAATTTTTGCGATAATTCTTCGAGAAATGAAATAGATTTACGACCTGTAACGTCAACTTTATCTCGTGATTTAGGTCTTGGGCGACGTGACCTATTAGGCAATTCTACTCGAGATCTACCAGGCCTTCCACGCGACCTAGATCGTCGATCCCTGGACCGCGATCTAATTCGACGACCACGCGACCTTGATCGGGTTCGACCAACCTGGCGATGACGGCTCAAACTGCGTCTCCATGTTCTATTGGTTGGAGATCGGATAGGGGTACGTGTTCGACATAGCTTGCGACGTCTTTCTGCTATGTCGCGTTCTAATTTCTTAATTTCGTTCAAAACGTGGGTCTGCTTCTCGACTAAACCTAAATTGGATGACGCCGAGGACAGCAAGCTTAAGCTTCTTCGCCGACGATTACGTTCACCCCGTGGTGATAAATCATCAAGCACTTCAAGTCCATCAAAAAAGTCATTCTTTTCGAAATCTTCGAAGAAATCGTCGGGCACATCATCTAGATCATGTCCATCGTCGAGATCTATGGTTTGTATTTCAGAAGCAGCCGGTGCTGCGGTTGCCATTTTCAAGCAGTAGCTTGTTCAATTTTATCTCACTTACACACTATTACCAAACAAAATAATATTTATAATGTATATTAACAATATAATTAAAACTATAATTCTGTTTTAATAAAATCACTTATTATTTAATTAGACGAATAGAGGCATTAAAATTTTGTAAACTAATGACAAAAATCACAAAACTTTGTATGAAAAAAATGGCAATCGATACCGCAGTGCTCCCAACTGTACAAAATATTAGATGTGTTCGTTTTGTCCAGCCAGCAATTATATTATGTCGATCGGGCATGCAAAATGAAATTAGTTTACGTTGTCATCCACTAGATAGCAACAATGTCGAGAAGGGGAAAAATTACATAGAGTTATTTCGTTTTAACCGAATTTAATTTTGGTTTAATTTTGTCTAAAATCCCTTTTCCTGTTTTGGACTAACTTACACATTTATGCATAATACTTAAATCGTTTTCGTCCGAAAAATAACACTGTAGGGATATACCCCCTGATTTTTGGACTAACCAACCAGTCAGGAATAAAAACTTATAAACAAAAATAAGAATTTTATTCCAGCCATCCAAAACTTATAATTCTTAAGTTATAACAAAATTACCGCAATCTCAATTTATATTTTTTATGAATAAAACATGTAATGATTTCTATATATTTTGAGTAATTTATGAACACAAACATATAATAACAAAAAAGCCACGACTATTATTTAATTTTTAACAACGTGCACAATTCAATATAATTTCTAGGTTAGGTTTCATAAATTCAATAATTTTATCATATATAAGTGAAAGATGTACGTAAAACTATTCAAATAACTTTATATAATAATTTAGTAATTAATTATACAAAAAATAATAATTTTCGCCTTTTTATTTAATAAAAATCGCATTTTGCGACACAATTTTTTAAGTTTTTCTTATTTTTGGGTGAGAAATCGCGCGCACTATTTTTTTGTTAAGTGACAGTTGGGTTTCTTACCTGAAAATTAAGTTTGACTGGGTAATAACATTGAAATTGCCGTTTATCGCATTCTTATTTTTTTTATTAAGTTAAAAGCGGAACCAGTCAGGAATAAAAATTTAACAAAAAATAAAGAATGCGATAAACGGCAATTTCAATGTTATTACCCAGTCAAACTTAATTTTCATGTAAGAAACCCAACTGTCATTTAATAATTTCTCGCCCAAAAATAAGAAAAACTTAAAAAATTGTGTCGCAAAATTCGATTTTTATAAAATAAAAAGGCGAAAATTATTTTTTTTGTATAATTAATTACTAAATTATTATATAAAGTTATTTGAATAATTTTACGTACATCTTTCACTTATATGTATATGATAAAATTATTGAATTTATGAAACCTAACCTAAAAATTGGATTGAATTGTGCACGTTGTTAAAAATTACATATTAGTCGTGGATTTTCTATTTATATGTTTTTGTTAATAAATTAATCAAAATACATAAAAATTTAATCATGTTTTATTCATAAAAAATATAAATTGACATCGAGCTAATTTTGTTATTACTTAAGAATTATAAGTTTTGGATGGTTGGAATAAAGTTCTTATTTTTTATTAAGTTTTTATTCCTGACTGGTTGGGCCATAAAAGTGGAACCAGTCAGGAATAAAAACATAACTTAACAAAAAAATAAGGATGTGATAAACGGCAATTTCAATGTTATTACCCAGTGAAACTTAATTTTCATGTAAGAACCCCAACTGTCACTTAATAAAAAAATAGTGCGCCCAAAAATAAAAAAAACTTAAAAAATTGTGTCGCAAAATGCGATTTTTATTAAATAAAAAGGCGGAAATTATTTGATTTGTATATTTAATTACTAAATTATTTCTAAGAAATTTTAAGGATATATTAGTCATTGTCAAACGTTAAAAATAAAGATTTTTAGTTTTTTTTTTTATAATTTGTAGGTTAAGTTTAGTTGATGCTAAAGAAAGTGAAATTTAACTTACCGGAGTTTGTTAAAACTGTCTAGTACAATCATATTTACTCCTGCTTTTATTTAACTTTGTTGAAGATTAAATCTCTAAATTTATTTGAATCTTTTAATTCTTTGCCATTTTTGGAAAATGTTATAGTTTTCACAATTGTTTCACAATTGAGTTTTCAGGCCTCGATTACGGCGGTCCACTAGATTGGCCTGGGGATGATACAATGGGGTTAGACTTTGTTCAATTCCGAAACAGCACGTAGTATGTTGAATGATTTCGCTTGCGAATTTCTATCCATTGTCAGAAATGAGCAGCCTAAGTTATTCATAGCGTAAGAACACCTCGCCAATAAAAGTTTTTGTATAATCCAGAGCAGTTGCCGATATGAGCGCAAATAGTTCCACTCACCGTGTAGCAACATCCACCACTATCAACATGTACAGAGTTTGGTTAATCCGAACTTTCTTATTGTTATAGTGGTAAAGTACCCGTTGCTCCTTTTCATCTTCCACCTGCAATCGTCTTAACTTGGTTGGTCCGCGTGGATGAAAATCAATGTCAAAAGCACTGGATTCGAAAATCTGCACTTGTGTTGCTGGTGGTCGAGGCAGTGGGACCCCATTCTATTTTCCTATAGCATAAGAAATTGTTAAAGTAAATGATTAAATTTACATTACCCACTTGGCTAAGCGGCCAATGGGTCGTTAGTAGCCATTTCAACGGTTGATGGTCAGCCCGGAATATGTTTTCAGCACCTTCTATGTATAGCCTCGGAATTTGATCAATTCCCAAACTACTGCGAGTGCTTCTCGTTCAGTGGTGCTGAAGTTTCTTTCAGCGATTAACAAATGGCTTGCATATTCGATTGGCCTTTCATCATCTCCATCACCTTGTAATAGTACACAGCACCCAAATCATAAAGATTTGCATCAGTCATTTGGTGCGAAATCGGAGCATCCATTAATAAATGCTTTAAATTTTCAAAAGGACAATTTTAAGTTTCCCTCCAGGTCCACGAGCATTTTTCTTTGCCAAATTGGCCCGAAAAATTGCTCGTAAGGTTTCTGTACCACGAACAGTTTTGTAAAAAGGTGTGAACTTGTGGTACTTTGACTGGTAGACTCCTGTCCAAAACCGTTTTTATCCCACATACCCCAGGAACTGTACATTACGAGTGAAAAAGGTCCCTTTCCTCGATATACTCGAAACTTGTAATCGTTGGAAAACCATCCCCAGATCACTTAAACATTGATTAAAACTGCTTGAAGTCACAATTATATCATATATACGCTAAAATTGTGACATTAGGAAGATTTTCTCGATAGACGAGTCGTAGAAATGTTACTGTTACATTTGTCTTGGTGCATTTGACCGTAAATCAATCATTTATATGAATAAACATTGCTAGGCCTAACACAAAAGGTCATCAATCCTACGTAACAGATAGCTTCATTATGCTTTATAGGTATCATTATTACAGGTGCTGCCCAAAACGACTCACATTCTTCGATGACATCGATATCAAGCATCTTATCAATTTCTTGTTTTATGGTTTTATGGGGTCCAGACATTTGATAAAGCTATTTGAAGCTGATTCGGATCTTTCATCTTGATAATATGTTCGATGAATTCTGATGGGTCTCTTTCTGGTTCAAAATTATCGGAAAAGTTCGTAGATTTTCCTAACGCCTTCATTCGGTCAAACCTCGATTGTTGCTAAATCTAGCGAAACTAGCGAAACGTTGCTGAGACGTTTCGTATTTGAGCGAATGCTTGCTTTTGGGATCGTCGTTGAAGCAGAATAGCTTCTGTTCGGGGTCAATAAGAATTCCAGTATACATGATAAAATGCATCCCCAGAACTTGTAGTTCATCATCGGGGATAATAAGAAACTCATTTCAGTAAATTGCAGAAGTGCCTAAACTATTTATTGCACTTTATGAGGTACCTCAGACAATTTCTTCTCAATACTCCTAGGCTGGATGCAAAGCGAATTTACACCATCGATTACGATCTGTGTTGTTAATAAATACAACTAAGACCCTCTGTTGGAGTGCAGAATTCAGTGCCGACCCACCCTCTATGTCAGTTTGCAGGTTGAGTTCCGATCACTGTTTGTTTCCTTTTCCTCGCCTCCATCATTGATATTCCGGATTACGTTTTGTCACGAATTGTCCTCGATGATTTCGTTTCGACTGTGGGGGTTTCTTGGAAAATTACAGAAGCCTTCTTTGTGTCCCATTGCTTGACGTTGTTTACACTTATGCGTGCGGAATTGACAATGGTACGAATAGTGCATGCCACCACTGAGCCCATATGGCGTCGATAGAGTCCGTGTGGGTGGTTTCTGATCTTTCCCAACTGGTGCAGACGAAGTGTGAATTTGCTTTCCTTTGTACTGTGTGTTTCACTGGAGGCTGCCAATTTTTCTGCGGCTGTTTAATCGCATTATAGCTAATGATGATGTTTGTGTAGTTCCCCCAATCATTGCCGTATCTCTTTTTAGACTGAACATACGTTGTATTTTTGCCTCGAGTTGGTCGAGGGTGAATTCTTCTGCCGTCCAGCTTTGATAGTACACGTGTGCGAATTTCAGCAAAGCGAGATGACTTTAGCATGCCATATGAAAATCAAACTCTTGAATTGATTTATGGTGAGTTTTTCTAGTTGAAAATCCTCACACCTGCGGTTGATTTGGGTTTCGTAAGACGGAAACTCGGTGTTGTCATTCATGGTTGTTTATAGTCGTTTATAGTTATATTTTTTATAGTCTATACCAGCTTTCAAATGTTTGACCATTTTCTGGGTCGTAACAAAAGGTTTGTATGGTGTTTGACAGACTTTCCATGCGTTGCTCGACATTTGCATTTCCAGGAATTTCTCGAATTTTTATATATAATTAATTCCTGCATCTCTTCCTGCGACTCTTTTTTTGGAGATTAAGCTGTGCCAAAAATGTTTTGACCAGCTCGTCCGACATTTTTCTTTTATCCTCGTCGCCATTTTGTTACCACTTGGGGTGACCGATGGTTTAAATAAAATACGATTAGTCTGGATAACAAATACTTTTTATTGATTTAGTAATCACTTGTGTTTGACAGGAGCAACTTAATCAACCTGAATTTGTTCTCTATTTTCCTTGACTTATATATCTCTTTCTATCTTGCTTTGTGTTGTCGCATTCAACACAATTTCCCAGTTTATTTTTGGAGTTGTCGCTATAACCAACACCATGTACTTTGGACTTTGGTTTCCAAAAGCTGCTTGCATCAACTTTTTCGCTCCGTCGTAGGAATTATATTCCATCCCATCATAATGCGGCCTCGCCGGTTAATTAGGTACGAAAACCTCGAAGAATGATCTTCTCTCCTTTTATCTTTTCTCTTCTTTGCTATTTCTTTATAAGTTTCCCTATCGTTTCCATCGTACCGGCATGAACATTTAGCGAAACCTTCAGTAGTGTTAATAATTACAGTACCAATTGAATTGGAATTGTACGCCCGTAAAATTGACAATTCTACTTTGTGATCACGTAATTGGTCGACGAATTTTTGAGAAAAATTTCCTTTTTTTATTAACTGATTTACTCGGTATGGAAATTAAAGCCATGCAGTTTAAAATATTTTAGGTTAGGGTTTTAAAACCGTAGAAACAATCAATGAAATGTCAACAAAGTGACGCAATATTCTAAAACAGAATTGTTCTCGATTATCAAACACTGATTATTTTTACAATATTTTAGAAAATAAGTTTATTTATTCAGTTTGTTTCTAAATTACAACGCCAACTAGCGTAGCTACATATTTCATTATTCGCTCTACAGAGAAAAAACAAAATAATAAATAAAAAACAGGGTTGCCGCTATAATGTGCGATATCACTAAGCAGTGGGAAGTATTCTGTTCGCGTCTCAAATTTTTCGACCATACATTGGCTATGCAGTCAGCAAAGTTCGTCATTCATAGATTGCCGTATAGAGAATTATTTGTAGGGAATCCAAGTCGGTTCTACCCGACTTCGTGTAGTTGGGCAATTCCTCACCCCCCAGAGACACCCGAAATTTTCGGGCAATGCCACAAACAATCGAAACCGACAACCCTCCTATGCATCTTAAGGAAAATGGAAAAACATAAACGTATGTTTGTAGAAACCGGTGGGGTAAGGGTAAAAAAACGAAACCGAAAGTCGGGTAGCCAAAATTCGGGTAATTGGATTCCCTAGTCGGGTAATTGCATTTCCTAGTACCCACTTTTATGATTTTTCCGCTTTCGTTCAGATGCATAGGGGGGTGGTTGTCGGTTTCGGTTGTTTGTGGCATTGATCGACGGTTTCGGGTGTCTGCCCAACTATACAAAGTCGGGTAGAACCGACTTGGATTCCCTAATTATTTGGTAATTAAAGGAAACTGCTGGCGCAAAAGTAGAGTTCTCTAAATTAACAACTTTAAGTATATCACTGGTTACTAAGATGATGAAAGGGTAGTGATGTATTATTTTATAATTCTAAAAAACAATCAACAGTCGCCTACTTTGGGAGCAGAATACATGGCAGCGTCATCTGCAATTCAGCAAGTTATCTGGCTTAAATCACTCGAAAAAGAGCTTTCGACATATTTTCTGTAACATTTTTTTAGAGAGTTAAATGTTTCATCTTTCAAATTATTATTTTTTTATTGTGATCTCAGCATGCTCGAATAAATCATCATTTTATTTCTATTTTACGATGTCTACGGTTACTCGATTTATTTATATAAATACGTCACTTGATATTTTTGTCGAAGTGTGTAAAAAGGACAGAAAATATATTTAGAAAACTGTAATAGTCTTTCTTACGTAACATAGTTTCTTATTACAATTTCTCCAATGGGCTTTTTAAATAAAACAATCTTTTAAATAAATGTTTAATTCAATTATTTATTTATTTTAATATTTTTTTTATTTATAAAATTATTTATAATAAAACAATAAATTTTATGGTTACGTGCAGATGTTTCAAAATGCTAATGAAAATTATTTTTGTTTGTTCTGTGCAGATCCTTAGTGGAGTAGAAAATAAAATAACTGGAAAATTGAAGGATTGATTATCCCTGACAGCCGATTCATAACAATGGATCAAAACCATCCCATCGTCTTAACCAATTAAATCACGTAAATTATGCAAAAGACACGCCTCTTTTCATACAAAAGAGTTGAAAAAAATTGAAAATATCTCGGATGTGGGATTTTTATCCATAGTTATGAACCGGACTTCATTCCTATAACTAATCATACATACAATTATATTCATTTTCGTTTTCAATAAATTGAATAATGAAAATACAAAATAATACAAAATACATATTAATTCTAACCTCAACAATAATATACATTTCTTTGCCACTTTCCGCCATATTTATTTATACGCGTGATCTGTCAAATTTTCATAAGCATTTTAAATCATCTGTAACATGACATAGGGTTTAGTTATTAATATTTATTTTTATACAATTTAATAAAATTTATAAAATACTTAAAAGTCAATCTTTTAAAATTTTTAATGCAATATAAACAATTATAAACTTTAATTTTAATTACATATATGTATGTATATCAGTGCATTTGTGAATAATACCAAAAACAGCTGTTTTCAAAACATTTTAAAGACAACCACAAAATCTGTAATAATTAATTATTTAGCGACCGATACGAACAGCATGGATTCCATATTGCAAAAAATTTGGTTTATTTTAATGATATATGATTGACACTAAATGTCAAAATATGTTATTAAAATTTATATTTCATTTCCCAATTGGGATTCCGTTTTTTTGTATATAATTTAGATAATTTTATAAAATTGTCCAACAGAATTTTAAATTAGTTTTACTCAACCAAATACGATAATTATCAACAATAACTTTTCTTTTTAGCATAACCTTATATTTCTTTCTTTCGAGGAGCAACTTGAGACATAAAATTAGAAAATGAATTAGCTGGTTATGTATTCATAGTTCAATTAGTACAAAAATGTACATTAGTACAAATGTGTTACAAAAACGACTACAACAAAATTGCCAAAAAAATGATTCAGAACTGCAGTGGTAAATAGTTTTAAGTGCACATATTGGTTTATAATATATGAAATATAGGGAAAGAAGTCGGTGAAAATCGGGTTAAACCCGGAAAATATTTACACTAATAATAAACCAAGGCTATATCCCTATCTACTCCTTAAAAAAAACTTGTAACATAAGTTCAACTTACTCAAATGATAAATAACGGCATCTTTAAAGTGTTTTACCTGCCTACAATTTCATCATAATGGCGGACCAACCCACGCAGCAACTGTGCTTTTGCTCGAAGTGTAGCAGATTATTAAAATCTGGAACAGAACATTAGGCGGATCTGGGATATGCAATCGATGTATAAATACGAGTGCAACAAATACAATGAATCATGATTTATGATAAACTGGATTTATGCAATAGGTATTCCAATTCCACCATCCATTTATGGCATTATTGGATTTGTAGTGCGAGCACCTTCTATAGTGGTAATGCCACATGAGGCGAAACTTTCAAATATATCTAACACTGTAACAAAATCTAATATAAATTTATTTAAAACTTTCCTATATTATTTTTAATCTTTTAAATTTGTATTGTGGTGCCATCTATGGCGAATTATTTGTATGTATGTAGTCCTTTTTCCCAAAACGAAGAGGGAGTATAAAGTTATAATTTTTGTGAAGAAGTTCAGTGAAAAGATAGCAAGCGAAAAGAAAGAACGGAAACGTGTATTCTTTTGTTAAAAAAATAAAATTGCATGCTGAAAAATATATAAGTGTTTTATGTTGGTTGAAAGAAAAATATAATAAAAATAACCTTCGAATTCAACGTTTTACAAAGTGGCAACCCAACATGTAGCTTAAAATAAAGTAAACAAAAAAAAGTGCATTTTGACGACCATGTGGTTTTGAATCCCGCATCATGATTAGCAAAACTAAAGAGAGTCGTAAGGTTATTTTATTGCATTTCAAATATTATTGCAATTATAATTATTAAATCTTAAAATCTGTTCATTGTAATTATCGTACAACTGTTACATTACCATCAGCAATGCAGTTATCAGAGCCATATCATTGCAATTTTCGTAAAATATCATAATTGCAATTTTTAACAGCTAATAAGTCAACAAAATCGTTGTAATTACAGGTTTGTTGAAAAGTATTGAAAGCGACACCTATTAACCAGTAGAGGAATCAAAATTTGTACGCTATTTTAATTTTTGATGTTTCATTTGAACACATGAACATTTTTATTTCGATCTGACAACTTATTCTTTGTTTACAAGCCATTAGAATTTGACGTGTCAGTGTATTCATTTACAATGGAAAAAACCGAACATCGTGCAGTGATAAAATTCTTTGTTTTGGAAGGTTTATCAGCAACAGAAATTCATACAAAAATTATAAAAGTGCTTAAGGAATCTGCTCCTTCATTTCCAACTGTGCATCGAAGGGCATTAGAGTTTAAACGTTGTTGTTCAAGCGTTAAAGATGAATCACGAAGTGGACATCTGAAAAGTGCAATAACACCAGTATAGGAACCATGCGCAGATTTTACCTAAAAAAAATTCGATATTTCTTGTAGTTGCTAGAAAAACGTACGTTGAAGTTTTAATATTTTTTAAATCATAGCAGACGTATGTGCAACTTTGATTCAATTTATTATGTTTGACATTTCACAATGAATTTTCAATTTGTGGTAATTTATCGCCGTTTATTTTACATTTTCCTTGCATATATTAAAATATTAATAAATAAATTTATAGTAAAACTATATAAATCAAGGCGAATTTCTCCAATAAAAATTATAAATAATTATAAAGAAATTTGTGTGATTCTTGCTAGATAAAAAAAAAATGCTTTCAAAATATTGAATATTTTTTTATAAGTACCTCTCCTATGTACTGATGAAATTTTGTGTAAATTTAGTTAGTTTTTTTGCGGGTTGCATGCACAAAATTTGTATAGCAGTTTCGTTGCATTCATTTATTTTTATTTAATCAAAAAAAAAATTATATCTAGTTTTTTTTCGCTAAAATCTGCGCATGGTGCCTATACAGAAATCATTGAGCAAGTGTATAATATGGTTTGTGAAAATCCAAGTTTGACTAAGCGTGAAATTTCGGCATCTCGGACGAACAAGTACTCCGTATTTTACGCTTATGAACCTTTAACTTTTTTTGAAATGTCTTATTTTGAGAAATCCGGTTTTGAAATCTGTTTTTGAGAAGATATCCTTCTATTCACCACCCCAACGTTAAATAAAAATTACCCAACAAACATTCTTGGGTACGAACCCAAAACAGTGTGATTTTCACATCGATTTCCGTACACTTTTTTCTCTGTCGCCATAGTGTATACAAGTGTATACATCGATGTATTAAGCCATAGTAACAACAATGATATCACTGTTAAAATTAAGTTAAGTTTGTATAGTATTGAAATGTGCGTAAGACGCTATTGCTTAAATATTTTTTTTCGTACTCCTAAATAGTAAATTTTTTTTTTAATATGGTAAATAAAATAATTTAAATAATCTTTCAATTGTTTTGTGGTGGTATTATTAATTATCGTGTCATTGAGTGTTTATAAAAATGTCTAAAAGAAAAAACTTTCGAAAAATTAGAGAAGAAGTCGATTTATTAGTTTCTTTTGGCAAAGAAATTGAAGAAAGTGAAAAAGCTATCAACAAGTTGACAAGGATGTAAATGTGCAAGTAGTTTATATCTGCTGCGTCGGACACTGAGATTATAAATATAATAAAGAAATGGTTTCAGCGTGCAAAAGATCGGTTAAGGAAGCAAGATCAAAGAAAATTAAAATAATCAACACATGAAGTCGTTTTATTTACATGTGAAGTGTAAAAAATTGAAATTTACACATGGTCTTTTTATTTATTTTTATTTTTAATAATTATTTTTAGTAGTTTTAAGATGAAATATGTAAATTCTCAACAAAATGCTCTGTCGATAATAAAAGCCACCATAAGTTGTGCATATCGTAAAATGGAGCGTATTTTATACAAATTGTTCCTACGTCAATGAGAGTGTCACATCCCAATGTCTGCTGAAATTTAAAAAAAGCTAAATTATTACACAACAGGATAAAGGAAGGCACTGGTGAATTTCAAGCCAGTAAAGGTTGTTTAATTCACTTTAAGAAACACCACGGAATTCGGTTGCTTAAAATTACAGGAGAAAAATGGTCTAACAAATCGGAAGGTGTTGAAAAATTTAAAGAACATTTCCAAAATAAAACAAAGAATTTACAAATAAACCCCCGACCATATTTACAACGCAGATGAATCAGGGTTATTTTGGAGAATTCTGCCAAATAAAATTATGGTTCATTTAAATGAAAAATCAGCAACCGGACAAAAATTTTTGAAAGAAAGAATAACGTTTTTGGCAAGTACAGATGCGACCGGCAGTCACAAATTAAAGCCACTTGTAATAGGCAAAGCTAGAGCGAATAAGAATGCTTGGATGACCTTGAAGCTGTTCAAAGAATGGTGGAAACAAAATAAAATAAAAATTACATATCCATATGTTTTAGGATCGTTTGTTTTTGAGACAGCAGGGATTGCAAGAAAAAGCACTACTGTAACTTGACAACGCTCCTTGCCACCCAAAAGATGGAGCCATAAGCAGCGGGCTAGATGGTCTAATTAATGTAATGTGCTTTCCACCAAATATTACGGCCTTGATTCAGCCAATGGACTTTCAAAATGTAATAAACATAACCAAATTTGGTAAAGAATTTGGTAAATTCTTATGACAATGATTTTGAATTAGCGTTTAAGAATACTAACTTAAGAAACGCGGTACCTTTTCTGTTCAATGCATGGAAAAGTTTTGATTCAGGCATAATTGCTAAATGGTGGAAACCCCTAACGCCAACACTTGAAGAGTATGACTCTGAAGACGACATTCCATTAAGCGTGGTCTGCAATAGAATGCGCAAAGGGTGGAAGGATGTTGACGAATCGGTTTCCGAAACCTACTTACCCATACAAAGGGTATGCGAGAAAGTGAGAAATTTAAAGGATATCATATGACGTTAAAATTCAAACTAAAACTTCATCGTTTTCACGTTTAATATTATTTGTGTATGTATTTATCAAGAAAATTGTGCGCTTACTACGGGTGGGGGCTCGACCACTATTTGATGATAAATGTGAGAGTGAAATGACGATAATTGTATTATGATTAAAGTGCACTTCAGAAGTGTATTCGGTTAGTAAGATTTTTATCAGTACTAGTAAGTTTTGATTCGAAAAGCTAACATGCAATAGACATTCATTCACTTTACGTCCCACTTTTCTATATGGAGTTAGCCAGCCGATACTAGTAAGATTAGTGTACAGTGGTTAGTAGGGTTAATATATATTTACCTAGATATTTAATATTTAAATAAACTGATTAATGATTAATGGCAAAAAAATTATTTTTTTCTTAATAAAAATTTGTACCCGATATTTGCAAAATTTCGCATTTTGCAACTTCGGCTGACTCTAATTGGTTGCAATAAGTGAATTTACAATATAATGTAATTTCCTATAATGAGATACATCAATTACCAGGATTAAAAATAATTCGCTAATTAATATGAAAAAATTATGTTTCTTTAATTCATGTTATAACAATTGATTGACGTTTCCGCTATTCCACATATATTGATGCTTGATGAGTTCTTGAACGGGAGTCAGTGGAGTTTTTTTTGAGCGGTGAGCCGGTCGAGTTTTGTGAGTGGACCGAATGTGTTTTAAGTTTTCGTGTGTGATTTTTTTTTTGTTTTTTTTGGGAATAATGTTTAGTTTATGGTAATTAAGTTTGGTGTTTTAAGAAAAACTTATGTGTATGTAAAACATTTTGAAAATATATATATATATGGGCATTGTGAGAAGTGGTGTTTAAATTTTAATTAGTGTTTGCGGTTTGTGTCCAAGAGGGATTTTTGATTTGGAAATTCGATTTTGAGTGAAACTCGTTGGGAGGCCAGAATAGAGGCAATAAAACCTGTGGTATATCAATTACCGCTAATACGTGAAGCTTTAGAAGAACTAGCAGCATCATCAAATGATTCAAAAACAGTTTCGGAAGCAAATTCTATACTGGAACATATCGTAACAATGCCATTTCTTGTATCATTGATTGTGTGGAAAAATATTCTTTTTGATATTAATAAAATAAATAAAATGTTACAAGGATAAACAGTAGTTATGAATAAAATTTAAAGAATATCGATCATCACTCTACGAGGAAGCTGTTAAAGAAGCCCAAATTATTGCAGAAACATTAAATGTTTCAACAGATTTTCCGCTGATTCGATTGCGCAAACGAAAACGATTATTCGATGAAATTTGTAACGATGAAATTTCCAGCTGACCCAGTTTTTCATTTTAAGATCTCATTTTTTCTTCCATTAATGTACCTAGTTTCATATGAATTAGAAAGCAGATTTGCTGATGCAAAAATGATTTGCAGCAAATTTAATTTTTTATTTAATTTCAAAAATTTATCAAACGTGCAACTACAAGATTCTTGTAAAGAATTTGTGTCATTTTATGCTGGTGATGTATCAACTGATTTAATATCAGAAATTTTTTTAGTACAAAATATTATTCCAGCAGAATACGACAAACATCTTTTGAATGTTTTAAATTTGTTAGCGCTCCAAGAATCTGATATCTTTCCCAATTTTATAATTGCATTGCGTATATTTTTAACCTTTTCAGTAACCGTTGCTAGCGCAGAGAGATCGTTTAGTAATTTGAAGCTAATTAAAACTTACCTTCGCTCTACTATGGCATAAAAACGATTATCAGCATTGGCGTAATTATCGATTGAATCGGACGAAACAAAAACTATAAATTGCAGTCACTTTTTAGCAGAAGGCTTAAATAAGTGGAATTTTTTTTGATTATTTTTTTACGCTGTGAATTAATTTATGTTACATTACTGTGAATTTATTATATTATTCTAATATAAAACAAAAAACGTTTTGTTATTTTACTATATATATTAATATATTTTTTTTTTATTAACTAGTAGAGGGCCCCAAAATCCCTACTTGCACCTAGGCCCCCAAAAAGCTAGATCCAGCGCTGTCTTCACAGTAAGGGACATCAACCACTAAATAATACCGCTAATGAGGAAGCAGCATCAGCATTTTCCGAAACATCACTGGATAATGTCTTAGATATAGAAGACGATGAACGGATCAATATTATCGTCATTGGTCTGATGAGGAGGAATTCAATAAAGATTTTTTAGTTTCAGATGACGAAGATATTGATAATAATCTTTCCGAAATTCCTGAGAACTTGAATAGTATTACCATAGAGTTAGCTGAGTGGGCCATAGAATCGGGGTTAGGTAGGGATAAGATTAACAAATTGTTAAATAAATAGAAAATAGATGTCCCAAAAACCGCAAGAATTACAACTCTGTAACGGAATTTATTCCGTTACCAATTCAAATACCCAAATCCACTGTATCTTCCCTGGTATCAAGGTAATTTCACCATGATTTTGGAGATTCCATCTTCACCAAAATTCATCAAATACTGAGTCATGCGGAATTATTTAATTTTCTTTATGATTGCTGTTGCATTTATATACCTAAAAATTGGTATGAGGTGCAATACAGCAAATATAAAAATATTTTCTTTTGTGTACGTTATCCAATCGCAACTACGTCACTCATTCATAATATAACGTAGAAAGTATATAATGCAAATGAGTAAACATAAATAAATGTTTTGTAATTGGACTACATATCCATCTGTTTTGATTGTGTACACGAAAAGCAAACGTTCTACTTTAGAGTTAAGCAAACGACCTAAGTAGGAATTTAAAACGTTGCAATTTTCGTGGCACATATAAATTCTCCAAGTGTTTATTTTATAACACTTTTAAAGGGGCGGTAGCTATACATTTTGCCAATATGGCAGAAATAATTATATTTGGTTGAGAGAGTAGTACATTTTGTACTAAAAATTTTCCCCTCCCGCCTCAACCAAGTAATATGTATAAATACCGTACCAAAATTTTGGTAAGGGGTCAGTCTTTTGTTAGTTTTGGTCAATTTTATTGGTTTTTTTGTAAGTCAGTCAGAGTTTTATTAGTGGTTTTGAGTCTTGAGGTTGTAGTCAAGTGCTTAGCTTAAAATTAGCTTAAGACTTCTATTTTCGGTTTTTTTTGATAAAATAAATTAAGCGAATTTCTTTCTTTGAAAAAAATTAATTGTATTTTAAGAACAATAAACGTAATTGTGAAGTTAATTAGAAATTCTGTGTTAGTTGCGATTTAATTAGTTTTGAGTGTTTGTAAGCTGACTAGCTGAGATCGTTATTCGATTATTTGAACTTTTGGAAGTCAGCAGTAGCAGCCCGGCTATTTGGTAAGTATAAAAAAAAAAAAGAAAAAATTAATAATCTCACAACATACTAATCCAAGCGGTACCGATCCGCAAAGCGTACGTTGGTTGTCCCTCTGGAAAAAGGGACGGGTGATTTTTAAGCAACAGTGCCTCAGGCATTGCACACCCTTCTACCAACAATGTTTTGAGGATCTAAATACTTACTAACCACTAGGGCCGTAGGCCAAAATAAATTAAAAATCACCTTTAAAAATTTTTGTTGGGTAATAATGCTACCCTAAATTAATTAACAACCACGGCTTAATAGAACAGAACATCGTTGGAGTATACTTCAACACCTATTGGGTCCGGGTCCCAATATCTCATCTCTATACCCACCATTTGATGGCATGCATTATGCTGTCTTTTCACTCTTTTTTTTTATTATTCAATATATGCGGTAATCTAGGCCGTAGTCTGAGTACCCCGAAACCCACACTGTTCCCCTCTGCGAGCTTGAGCTGCGGGAACCGACGCCGCATGGGGTACATAACAGATGACGGCAAAATTCTATGAATCAGAATTGTTTCTACGCAAGTAGAAGTCTGACTGTTTCAACTCCTACTAGGAAAATAGTCACTCGCTACGTAAATCCAGGACAATACTACCATTTTGGGATTGAAAAGAATTTAATAAAGCTTAATTACGAATTTTTGTATAATTTAAAAGAAGTAGAGGTAGATATTGGTATAGATGGTTTACCCTTGTTCAAATCTACAACTATGGCCAATTTTAGGTGCCTTTGTCGATAAATAAAATATTCAACCATTCATTGTTGGAGTTTAATCGGGAACTGGAAAGCCTGCAAATATTGATAACTTTTTATTAGATTTCGTAAATGAAATAAAAGTGATAATAAGTGAGGGAGTTCGAGTTACACCAGATAAGTTGCAAAAAAAAATTTAAGATTCGATGTTTTATTTGCGATGCTCCTGCTAAATCATTTGCTGTATGGGTTTAGTGGGTCATAATAGTTTTAATGGTTGTCCAAAATGTAACCAAGTTGGTACATATATTAATAGAACGGTAGCTTATAGAACAACTGTATCTGAACTTTATTCAGATATTACGTTCAAAAATCGTAGTTTTCCCAGTTTTCACAGCACTAATTATTTGGATGTTCCCAATATTTTAGAGACTGTTGGTATAGGTATGATTTCACAGTTTGCGATAGATCCTATGCGCCTTATTGACCTAGTAGTTCGAAAAATTTTAACCTTACTTATCAAACGCGAAACCATCGAATTTAAATTGAGCCACGATGCAAGAAATAGGATAGATTCGAAATTATTGAACTGCGCAAGCAGTATTCCTTTGGAATTTGCCAGAAAGCCAAGGCCGATAAACGATTAAAGGTTATGGAAAGCCACGGAGCTGAGGCAATTTATATTGTATACGGGTATCGTGGTTTATATAAAGATATATAAAGCCTGTAACGATATGACGTGCATATCGATACATGAATTTTTTTTTGTCATGCTGCATTGTGTGTGACGTGACAATGCCGATTTCTGACACAAAACAGAGGAAATAGCGATATTGTATTGATTTAAGCACTTACAAATTATCGGTGGCTTTGTGATTGTACACATAGGTACATACATTTTATTGCTCTTGTTATATATACCCCACTGCATAATTGTTTTAATGTTTGAGTTTATGACTGGGTGCTGTGTATAATAATTAATCTTTTTGTGGTTGTACATCTTAGTCATATTACCAGAGATGAGTTTAACCTTTTAATTTTTTTTTTGCGTAATGATAATTCGCCATTCGATCCTGGATATGTACAAATCACTAAAATAGTATGTATTGTTAGTATCTAAACCTATATACTCAATATTCTCATTACACATACTATGGTCTGTATACGAATCTATGAAATAATAAAAATTGGAATAGCATTGCATTCAAATTATAAAGTTCAAAGTAAAAATATCTAAATAAGTAAACCTTATTTAAAAAGTGTTTTTTTTTGCATATTGGAAATATCAAGTGATATCCAATAAATTTTAATAATTCCAAGTGAATTTTTGATAAAAGTTAAACCTTTTTATAAGTGATTTTGCTATTTATACGAACTAAATTATTAAGTGGAAAACCCAACTAAAAGTGTGGATGTTAAACAGTGGTCGACAGAACGACATTGTGTTTTTGTTTGTTTTCACAATCGTAGACACTCCATTTTATTGTGTAAGAGGTGTATGTTGAAATTTCTTATTGTTGGTTTTGATTACACTGTGCATTTTACCTAAAATACCTTTTTGTAAATGTTTTCTTATCTTGCTGGTAAACTAATTCGTTTTGTTTTCTCCTTTCACGTTTTGCTTCCTTTAGGACAAAAAAAAAAACAAAATTCCGCGGAGCGGATTATTATGCATACTTGGATAAGCCGACGACCTCGCTTTCAAAGGACTATATACCGCAATAATTATAGTGCAAGAACCGTGCTGTATAAATTCTTCAAGCACAAACGTGCGCAGAATTATTATTTTTTGGGTGGTTACTCGTACCAGTGTAACTTTCATAATTCTTATCAAAACAAAAAAAACAAAAAAAAAAAATCCAAAATAGAATAAAGTTTTAATTACGTTCAATTTTATAATATTAATTAGTTAATATTTAGTTAAAAAAAGTAACTTTTCCGTACGTTGGTCCGAAATAAATACCTAACGGCAACGGTGGTAAAGTAACTTTAGCTATATAGTTTTTTTTTTGCTAAGATATTTATTTTTTTTGTTATTTTCATTTTATAAAAATCAGTTATATTTTTTTTTTTGATTTCTTGTATCTTATATATATATAATCTATTCCAACTATTTAGTTATTCGAAAATTATTGTTCCAAAGTGCGTATTATTCGGGCGCGAGAAACCTATTATAACTTATATTCACAGGTGTATCAACGAACTTGGGTAAAGCGCTTCACCAGGGACCTTGATAACTGTTGGGTAAGTTCTTGTTGTTATTATATACATTTTTTTTATTTTTATTTTACACCATATTGGTTATAATCTGATAAAACTAAATATATCGAATAACAGATTACATTAAGTTCTTGTTTAAATTTTTGTGTTATAAATTGCTTAATATAATACTGTTACGACTCACTGGGGTCATAACCTGGCGTAATATGCCAAAATTCTTTTAAAAATTTTAAAATTAAAGTGTTTTGCTGATGGCATTCCCATCTACCGTATAATAGATGTACTAACATAAATTTTTCGGTATTGCCTTTTATTCCCAAACCCCGCCACCCTGTACACTTTTAATTGGTGTAATTTCGTTTGTTTTCAACGATTTGTATTTTTGTAAACTAAAGTATTTTATCTTGTTGTCTCATTTTTCCCTATGTAAACTTTTCGTGCTGGTGGTAATGCGAATGCGAATGGGAGAGAGAGAGGACAATGTGTATCGAGCGTGTGTACAGCAAAACATTCCATAAGAATGTTTTTCTTGTATGCCTCAGAGAAAAAAGACATTCTTCTGGAATGTTTTGCACGTCGTTTGTGCGGCGTAAGAATTTTTTTTTGGTATTATTCGAGTTTGGATTTTGGATAGTTAAGTTGAGTTTTTGATTTAAATTCGAGTTTTGATTTTTGAAAATTGTTTTTAAGTGATATTCGGCGAAAGACGTTGATAAATTAAAAATATAAGGGAATTGTATTAAGATATAGACATTTTTGATTATTAATAAATTCTCATGATTTTGTTCTGAAAAATTGGTGATGTTTTTTTTCATTACTATCTATTAAATATTAGTTTTGTTGGGATTTTTTATAATTTTTTTTCTTGTTTGAGTGAGAAACAAGTTCCGTGTGCGTTGGAAGAGTTGAATTTTTTTAAGACACATTCAATGATGGCGCAAATGCAATGATGGCGGACATTATACAGTTGAGGTGAATAATGGAAAAATATTTAATTTCCATATGTGGCGAAAATTATAATATGTTATAAATGATAAAAAAAATTTTTAATTCACATTCTGGTGTAAAGTGTGTTACAAAAAAAAAAAAAATTGATTAAGTGGAGAAAATTCATTTGTGATGTCGATGTATTAAAACCGGAACGGTACGCAGATTTACGGTTTTTGATTTACGGCGGTAAGGCGCCTAACATTGACGGGACCAACCGAGGCCCAATTAATTTGTGATTAACGGCAGAAAGACGCCCAACTAAAAGAAAATATATATATAAGGTTTTCGGTGGGACATCGCCCGGCATTTATACGGGATCGGCGAGACAACGCCTGATTTATTTTGGGTGGCCAAGTGAGGCCATTCAACTTCTACGGGTTTTTTTGGCGAGCCAACGCCCGCAACATAACGGGTGGCCAGGTGAGGCTACTTTTGGGTTTTTATTTTTTTTGGATCGGCGAGACAACACCCAACTTATTTTGGCGGCCAGACAACACCCAACTTATTTCACTCGTTGGCCTCAGAGTTTCGGTGGTACCACGACCAAGTAACGGGTGGCCAACCGGTCATTTATGAATTTTTATCGGGGAGAGGCCCCGCAACTCGAACGGCACCAAAGCCGCAACGGTCCGGACAGGGGTGTCTGTGGCATGACGGCCGCGCAAGGCCGCAACCCAAATTTATATCGGTCAAAAGGCCCCGCAACAACAACGGCACCAAGGCCGCAACGGTCCAGACAGGGGTGTCTGTGGCATGACGGCCGCGCAAGGCCGCAACAATTCTTAATATAATTAAGGTACCATTTTGGTTTTTTTATTTTTACTTTTTTTTGATTTTATTTTTTTTATATATTTTTTCATTATATTTATTATATATTAAATTTAACATTTTGTAATCGAGCGCCGCATAGCGGGTGCACGCTCGATGCTCATTGTTCTCTCTCTCTCTCTCGTTCTCTCACTCGTTCTCCCTTTCTTGTTTTTCCTCGTGGGAAGGTGGTTTCTTGATTTTTTTGTTGTGTTTAAATAAATAACAAAATGGATTTCCCATCCTGTGTCGGCGTAGGGTAAGCGGTTCCTTGGTGCCCGCATCCGGATTCGGAACCGGTGGTTACCATCGTACGAGTTCGGACGGATGCGCGCACCAGGGCACCTCTCTACCATTATGATTATTTTATTTTTTTTATTTTTGATTTTGGCTGTTCGTTCCTCAGGTTCCGGCCGACAAATTTCGGCGGAACATTCGGGTATTATTATTATTATTATTATTTGCGTTCCCCCATTTTTATAAATATCTCTATTATCACGGTGTAGGCCAGGAGCCATGCATGCCTCAAACCCCACGAGCCTAGCACTTCTCGCTGAGAACGTAGCCGGCAAAATATCACCGTGGAGGCCTCTGCATGAGCTTAAGTGAAATCTGCAGGTTGGCAGTAGCCAGCCTGTAACAATACTTATTTAAATTTGTGTTATTCAAAGCATCATTTTGTTTTTTTTTATCTTTATTTTTTTTGTTGAATTTCAAAATAAATTAAATGGAAATAGTTATATGTTTAAAAATTTAATTCTTTCATTTATTATAATTAGTATTCCTATTTTTTTTTCTCTATTTATTGTATATGAATTAGCATGATTGGCTAATTAGTTCAAGTGTGGGATAGAGCGTAATTTTAACCAGACTCTAAAAACCATGTGATAGGTGAGTGTTCAGTGATTATTTGGTTCATTCGTTCATTTTTTTTCCTTCCCTTCTTCTTAAATTCTCGTTTCGCATTTGACGGTTATTCACGATCCTATACAGCTGTAAAAGACCCACCCAACGACCCCGAGCCTAGCCGCGCTAATATACCGTCGTACAGTGTTGGTAGGATAAACATTTTCTATCCGTAACCACCGTATGTGGCTAACACCCAATTAAGGTTATTTTATCTTAAATCCGGTTAGCCACAAGGCAGTGTGGTACAAGACATTTCCTTTTATTGCATTGTGCATATAGGTTGATGTCGCATGCAGATGCAAGGAATGATATAAGTTTAGTTCAGAAACTATTAACTACGTTTGTTATAAAATTTCCAAAAATTTATGGTCATCATAGAGTGAGCTATAATGTTCACGGTCTTCTCCATATTGCAGATTGTATTTTTCAGTACGGTTGTGCACTCATTCTCTGCTTATAGGTTTCAAAACTTTATGCAGGTACTCAAAAAGTTAGTTAGATGAAGGGTAGGTATTTCAGACTGTGTTTACTACACAGGTTTTAAAAACGTGAAACTCTAACGTTTATTTTGACTCTAGTGTTTTTCTTTCTTTCTTCGTCAAGCGGACTAGCAAGATTAGACAATTTCTTGACAACCCCACCCCGTTACCGCGAGTTTTAGCCAGGCTATTGATGAGCGCGTCAAGAACCGTCTTCTAATAAAAAAATTTCTGTGACACCGCAAGTTGTTAAAACCTTTTTTATACCTTGAATAAGGGGTCGCAGTTTCAACACAAATGTGGTTTTACTACACCCAGAGGGGCCAGCAACCATCATTGTAAACTGCGTTTCAAGACAAACCATTGCAGAAAAATGAATCATTTAAAATAGGTGAAACCCTATTAATAGGGTTTATCATTTTAAAAAAATATTCAATCAATATGTCATATTGATTGAAAAATCTTTTAAAATGAAGAGATTGTAGCAACTCAATTATTCGATAATTCGATAATTGGTGCTACAATATGACATATAATACGACACACAACCGTGCGACATACACAAATAAATACGACATACAAATTAAATAAATAAATTGAATAAATAACAAAATAAATAATTTCCAAATTTAATCAATCAACATTCATAATCGGCGCACACGGACGCATTGAAAATGGACCGTTTGAATGTATGCTGGCATTGACCATACCACGTCGACAACGAAAGATAAAATAATTAATCTGATAAATCTTCAAATCGGTGTATCTGGAGCCGTCAAGATAAATTTAGAACTATATGCTATGTATATGAAACAAGATATAAAAGATGATTTAAATGTTAGTACTTTAAAATTATTCAATTCTAAAAATTTTATTACAACGGAAACCAGTAATTTAAATTCGATTTATACTGAGATTTCTAAAGCATTAAATACTCAGAGTGAAGATTTCCAGGGAAAAGAGTCTGGTTGGGCAATTGAAAAGATATTATGTATTGAAGTTAATATCAATAAATACATGCCCTTAAGAGGATCTTCATATATTGATCTACCAGATATTATTAAAGCAAAGCGAGCTATAGTTAATGTTCAGAATTCAGATATGGCTTGCTTTGCTTGGTCAATCATGGCTGCTAAGTACCCTAATTGATTGATTGATTTTGAATGCACGACCAAGTTCTTAGACAAGATCTCCCGGTTGACGCCGGGCCCACCGCACACTCTTATTACACATAACAAAACCGAGGGATTAGATAGGTTAATTGGATGGGAGTGAATCAGCCCGGTTACAGACACCTAGAAATAGCCGATAGGTTGGGATCGTACAGCACAGGACAATACAAAGAATAAAAGTTTTAATGGTCATCAACAATTTCTTCTGGGAATCAGCACCTAACTAAAATAAACCTACACTAATAATTATATTATTATTCTGTCTCTAAATCTGAGATATCAATTCATCATTAATTAAAGTAGGATTAATAAATTTTGATTTGATTTCAATGCACGACCAAGTTTAAAGCAGGAACTCCCAGTCACTACCGCGCAAATCATACACCTGCTTTATATACAACAAAAGGATGGGAAAGGTACGTTAGATGTGACAGACCTGGCCCGATTACAAACACCTAGAAATATCCGATAGTTAATAAGTTTAACATCACAAGACAACACAGTTCTAAAACTGCTTTCAAATTGTGTCAGCTTCCCTTTGGAACACATTAGAAATTAATTATTATTTTGAAATATTTTAGTTAAGTATAGCCATCAAAACTGCTTCCAGAATGCTTATCTCCTAGAGTCAATAAATTGTTAGAATTTATTATTAGAAAGAACTATTGGTTCCGGAATTCTTTCCTTAACAATCAATATTTAATTTAGTTTTATTATTGTTATAAACCAGTTTTAAACACTAACACCCAGAGTATCCGTAACTTACCAGCACCACTCTTAAAATAGATTAACTGCTTTACCAAGAATAAGTAAACTGTCTAACTTATAATAACTTATTATAACTAAATACTAAATTTAAATAGTTATTAACCGAGTCGCCTTCCGAAATTTTCCTGTAAATTAACTTAAGATTAATAACTACCATTTCACTTTACAATATTCGAAAGTGTAGCCAACAAAATTGCTTAAAAACACCAATGTCCTAGAATTTAAATTTGTTAGTAAATTGAGATGCATAGATATGATTAATTCCGGAATACTTTCCTAAAACTGAATTAAATTTATATAATTATTCCAATCCATTTTTAAAACATTTTCACATCCGAATATTTGTCATTAATCAGCACCCATCATAAATTAGCTTAATTATTTTACCAAGTATAAGTATACTTTCTATCATACAATAATATATTATAAACTTAATTCTAAATTTAATTTAATTTAAAAATTAGCATTAATATAATAGTGGTTGTTTGCTACAACCCAATACATCAACCTGGGGGAGATTTGTAGATATAGTACACAACCTGGAATACTAATAATATAATTATTCAACATTCATATTATATAATAAAGATTAAGAATAAGATTAAATTAGCTGACTTCCCTTTTATTTGTATTATAATGTTTATTATAAATATTGTATATGAACTGTAATGTGATTAATCTAAATCTAAACTATAATTATTTTAAAATTTCATTAGTATTAACAATGATTAAATATTATTCTAAACCAAGGTAAATAGCCTTATTTGTTCACCTTGTCTGCTCTTTTGACTTTTAAATTTAATTAGAATTTTAATACTCAAACGCTGAATAAAACCGGATGAAGGAGCATTAGTAAAATTAGTCTATCTCAAAATCAAATTTTATTAATCATAGCTAAATGTACCAAGAAACATATGTAACGTTTACAAAGAAGTGTTCGATACCCGCTTTGCTAAAATGAAAACCAAACACACTGCAACCCATAAAGTCATTTCCGAATCAAAATACACGGCAACCATGCGATCCTCCGCTAACATCACCAATCAACAACATCTATGCCTCACAAAGCCGTGATGAATCCATGACACATTATAAACGTATCGTGGTAATCCTATACAGCTCAAACTTTCATCGTATGACTGATCATCCTAAAATTTCAAAAATGATTCCACTCCAGCGAAATTGACGGCAAACCTCAACAAAAACACATATAATATTTAGCAGAGACTAATTTCGACATACCATACAAATCTAAACCTCAGACAAGGGTTCTATGTAAAACTGCAAATTTGCCTTCTTATATAGTAATAATTGATAACTGCATCAACTCCTAACCAAACAAAACAATTTGAGATAGCCAAAAATAGCTTATAAATATAGGTAACACAAGAGCATATTATATGAATACAACCTTCCGTAAGTTTTCGAAACCAATTCAAAATACTCTACCATAAATATCAGAGAAAATTTATTGCAATACCGGTCCACCACATCCTCCGCCGCCCATGTGTAAATTGACCACACAAAATAAAACAATTAAAAAGCCAAAAATGCGTATTAAGGCTGTGATACATGTACAGATTTTGCCTTTAAGGCATAAAAATTATGCGCGCTGATTGGTTAAAAGTCCGCCATCTTGAATCGCCTTATAGGGAAAAATTTTAAATTGAACATTTCTCAATTTTGTATAAGGCATTTTTTTTTGCCTTAAAGGCAAAATCTGTACATGTATCACCGCCTTTATTTAGAATAAAATAGCGCATTCGGTTGAAAAACAACAACAAAAATCCATGTTCAATCGTTTTTTCATATATTAAAACATTTACACTCCCAAGCACAAAAACAAAATATATAACACCTATGTAATGATATAAATAAAACAAAATGAAAACAAAAACTCCCCTGATCTTGTATTTTGTTCGTATGTAATCAATACATACATACCCAATCTTAGTAGCCAGCAAAAAGCGAATAACAAGCTACATATGTATATACATCACAAAACCACATTTTCGGTGATTATCGAAATGTATATCCCGCTATACATCTCCAATACTAATCTCTATGCAAAATATAATGTACAAAATGTACAAGTAAATATATATATAAAAGAAAACAAAAGGTTACCATATTCAGAAAAAACGAAAAAATAATCATCGATCATCAAACATGCTTACTCGCAAAAACAACAACAACAATTGAGTGTAGCAAAACAGAATTGAAAAAACCCTTTCTCGCCCAAACAATACTCGCAATAACCCACTACATGAAAATACTAGTATTTTACACCTTTATGTGTTATAAAATACAGTTACCTAGCGCTTATATACTTAAATTTTTTAGAATAAAAATTATATTTTAATATGATTGTAATAACAAAATATGTATTACAACAATGAAAAATGAAAAATGAAAAAAACTTATCTTGAGCATCCTTTAGAATAAAAAGTTCTATACATATTGGAAAATTACACACAATGCGTATGATGCGTCATTCAAACAACGGTATCAAAATACATATAAACGAAATTGTTATATACACATTCTGTGCCATTGTAAGCGCATCACACACAAATTATTACAACTATTCAATATGTATAACTTTTCACTTTACTTAAAACACACAAATTATTATTAATATAATTATTATTTATTTATATAATTATGTGCACATATATTAGTAAGTAATTAATTATTGATATAGACAAAAACACGTCTTTCCTCTACGACGTTCAATCGCCGACCCCGGCTGCTAAGTACCCTAATGTAAAGAAATCTTATAGAGTATCATCTTATCCTCACTATAACTCGGAACTAAATTTCACTAATATTAATTTCCCCATGAAGCTAAAAGATATAGGTGAATTTGAAAAATTAAATAACATTAGTATAAATGTATACGGGGTAGAAAACGATCAAATCGTAGGACCGTTGCATTATACTAGTTGTAAAAAAGAATTTCATGTAAATTTACTTTATTTGGAAAATAATACAAATACTCATTATTCTTGGATTAAAAATTTCTCAGCATTAGTCAGTACGCAATTATCAAAAAGAACAAATAAAAAATGGATTTGTGATGGTTGTTTATTATTTTTCCGAAATCAATCAAGCTTAGAAAAACATTCAGAATATGAATGTTGTAAAATAAAATGTAATCTTCCTAGCGAAAAAAATTATATCTTAAAATTTAAAAATTATAAAAATAAAGAGCGCGTACCTTTCATAATATATTGTGATTTTGAAGCTGTGCTTAAACCTATAGATACTTGTTTACCGGATAGTAATAAATCATTTACGGAAAACATGACAAAGCATGAACCATGTAGTTTTGCATACTATATAAAATGTTCATATGATGACACGCCTTCCAAGTTTGAAATGTATAGAGGTGAAGATTGTGGAAAGATATTTATATCGAAATTAAAAGTCGATCTACAATTAATTTATGATAAATAACACATAAATAAAAAAATGTCAGCGCTAACGAATGAAGAAGTTCTAGAATATCGAAACTCTCGAAATTGTCACATATGTGAAAAAAGTTTCATCAATTCTAGTGAGAAAGTAAGAGATCACTGCCATCTTACTGGAAAGTACCGCGGTGTTGCATACATAATAATTGTAATTTGAATTATAAAGTTATTGACTATGTGCCGATCTATTAGCACAAAATAAAGAAAGGTACATTTCTTTCACTAAACATTTTAAACTCAAAGAGAATACAAAAATTAAACTAAGATTTGTTGATTCATTCAAATTTATGGCATCTAGTATCGATAGTTTAGCTAAAAATTTAGAAGAGAATCAATTTTGTGAAATACGAAAGCTTTTCTCAAATTCAAACCAATCACGAAATCTTATCACGAAAAAAGGTGTATTTCCATATGACTTTCTTGATACTCATGAAAAATTTAATTATCCATGTCTACCGTCACACTCTGACTTTTATAATAAGCTGAATCAGTCAAATATTACCGACGCACAGTACATTCATGCTGCTAAAGTATGGTCTGAATTTAATTGTAAAAATTTAGGTGATTATTCAGATTTATATTTAAAATCGGATGTTCTTCTCTTAGCTGATATTTTTGAAAATTTTAGAAATGTCTGTATAGATACATATAATTTAAATCCAGATCACTACTACACTTCTCCTGGTTTGAGCTGGGATGCTATGTTAAAATATACAAAGGTTGAAATGGAAATATTGACTGATATAGATATGATAAATTTTATTAAAAAAGGGGTTCGTGGTAGTTACGATCCTCTACACATAACAATACAACAACATAACATTGTTATACAACAACAGCAACGCGTATGATGGGATCTACTTTTCAAACACGCGCGGAGTATTACATCGAAAACGACGCGCAACAAAAAGTGCAAAATTCGCATAAATGCATGTCTATGCATTTATGCACATGGTAGATCGGATGTCAACCATTTAGATTAAGTAATTATTGTAAGTCAGTTGTTAAGTTATAGTCTTAGGGAAACGTTGTATTTTCCAATTAAATAAATAAAATAAAATTTAAATCAAATAAAAAAAGAATAATTAAAAGTAAAAGATAAAGATATCTTTTTTTTAAAATCAAGTTAAGTACAAAGTTATAAGTGGCGCAGTTGTGGCGGATATTTTTTAATATCCATTAACCTACGCGATAACTAGTTAAAAATCGTGAAAGATAATATATAAGTTAAAAATATAATAGTTCACAAAATTGCAAAAGTTTACCTATATTCGGAGTGATCGTATAAGTGCTCGTACCAACGGTTCATTGGTACTAAGTGAATATAGAAAGAACATAGAAAATCAAGCGAAATAATAAACAAACCAATAATAATTTTTTTTCCTGATATCTATTTTGCCCTGACCCACGGTAAGCAAAATAGAGACCTAATAAAATATTATAAAAACACGTCCTGGCGTATGTACCAGAAAAGTGAAAAAAAAATAAATTCAAAACAAAAGTAATTAAAAATAACCAAAAAGGTGACGTGCAAGTACAGGATCGACGGTTCATCGATGTATACAACACAAATCATCATCATCACCATCGCATGGTAAGCGTTCTTTGATTTTGGTAAATTTAAAAACCTATATGATAAATCCCAATTCCAATTCACTAAGACTTAATCCACGCTTAACAACTCAAGGAAATTCTACGGCATATAGAATTTTCAAATCACAAAAACTATTAGAATCTATCGACGAAATCGCAGAAAATCTCACTAACCTAACAGTTGAAAATATCAATCATCCAACGCGAAATTTAAACAAAATTAAAATGTCATTTGACGAAGGTAATCACGTTGATAATGGCATTAACGATCTGTTCGAGAGTCTAAGGATCCCAGACGCAATCAAAGATGACACACACTTTATGAATTTATTGAAAACGTTGAGGAAATCCTCACACTGTGCAACAATATAGATGGGCATCCTTACTCCAAAATCTACCTTCGGGCTATACGAAATAAGATCCAAGGTGAGGCAAACGAAGTACTCACGATGTATGGCACTCCCCTAGAGTGGGAAGCCATCAAAGATAACTTAATCACGCATTACGCGGACAAGCGTAATGAAACCAACCTCATTAGAGACCTATACGGTATCTCACAAGGTGCTGACAAAGTAGAGAAATATTTCGCTCGTATAATTGATATACAGAGCACAATCATTACCCACACAAAGTTAAATGAAACAAACTCTATAGTGATAAGAGCCAAAAATGACCTATACCAGGAAATGTGCCTCAACACATTCCTGGCGGGACTGCGAGAACCGATGGGTTCAATGATTCGGGCAATGCAGCTCAGTAGTTTAGCAGAAGCCTTCACACATTGTTTGAAAGAACAAAATATGATTTACCTGAGAAAAGGTTCAACTCAAAATAACTATAGCACTACACCCAATCCTCCGAGAACAACAATGCCTAGGATCCTACACGGAAATCAGGGCAATCCTCCACGGAATTACTAAACTAGTGGTCCACCAATATCTCAACCAAAGACTGGCCCTAGTTATAACCATCACTCCGCTCCACAGTATTACAACCACCGTCCTTTCACTAAACAAAACCCAGTGTCAAATGGAATGAGCCCAACTTACAATAGATTCACATTCAAGCCTCCTATGGTTCCCCCAAGAAAAGCGGAACCAATGGACACAAGATCTGATCATAACAACTATAAGCAATTCTCGAGTATAAACCCAACGAATAACTATCGATTTCAATCAATGGGTCCACCAAGAGTGCGAGCTCAAGAATTGTATAGCTCTGAGGATCCGCAAGAACCGTACCCACCAATAGATAACCAACAGGAAGAAATCTGCGAAGAACAGTCCCAACCGTACTTCGTCAAGATCTTGACGAAGTTGAGGTAGACGATGGAAATTTTCATCAAGATGCCTCCCCGTCGGAATCGGCTACGTAGATGTTAATAAACATCAAACGTATGCACTTCCTTACATACAATTACGCCTAAATAAGTCAAAAATATTAAAATTTCTAGTAGATACGGGTTCAAACAAAACATCCTTCACGGATACGCTACATACCCCCAGTGAACATTAAAACCATGTTCAACAACCACCAGGTAAATCAAAAAATCGTCATCCAAGGACTTACGGAGTTCCAAACAAAGGAACCCTTGGAATTCCTCCTTTTTAAATTCCACAAATATTTTGATGGTCTCTTAGGATTAGAAACGATGCAACAATTAGGTGTCACATTAGATCTCGGGAAATCAATCCTCAAGACAGACAAGGTCGAAATCCCCCTTATATTTAAGCCTAATTACGCCTCAAGAGTCTATACCATACTACCTAGAAGCAAACTCACTGCTGAGCTTCCGGTAGATGTGGAAAATGGCGATATATACGTCACTCTAACAACTATCAACGATAAATTAATTATCCCGGAAGGAATTTATCATTGTAAAAATTGGTACGCAGTTTTCGAAATTATTAACTACGGCAACAAATCACAGACCTTCGTTGTGATTGAACAACCAATCAAAGCCACGTTGTTTAAAAAGAATTACCATGCCGAACTCAACCATTATAACATCCAGGAATGCGATAATACCACCCTGCACGAAAAAATTTCTGATTTAATTAGAACACAACACCTTAACGGTGAAGAAAAGACAGCAATCCTAAAGCTATGTCATCGGTACGAAGAGTAATTTCTTAGAACCGAGCAGCAATTGTCCTTCACTAACGCTGTTAAACATGAAATAAATCTTAAGGACGAGAAACCTGTCTTTTCGAAAAGTTATAGATACCCTCACATTCATAAAGAGGAGGTACAGAAACAAATAAGCAAAATGTTACAGGACGGCATTATACGTCCCAGCTTCTCACCATGGTCATCACCTATTTGGATCGTACCCAAAAAGGCTGACGCCAGTGGAAAAACGAAGTGGCGATTAGTGATAGACTATCGCAAACTTAACGAAAAAACAATCGAGGATCGGTATCCCTTACCAAATATTACCGACATACATAAGTTGGGAAAATGCATGTACTTTTCAACATTAGATCTGGCATCTGGTTTTCACCAGATTGAGGTAAGACAACAAGATATACCCAAAACTGCATTTTCTGTTGACCACGGACACTACGAGTATGTTAGAATGCCGTTTGGTCTAAGGAATGCACCCTCAACATTTCAGAGGGTTATGGACAATGTTCTAGGGGATATCCAGGGTAAATCCTGCCTGTGCTACATGGATGACATCATCGTCTTCTCAACGTCACTCCAAGAGCACATTGAAAATCTTAGGCAAGTCTTCGAGAAACTACGAAAAGCTAGCTTGAAGGTACAAATAGACAAGTCCGAGTTCCTACACCGAGAAATCTCATTCTTGGGTCACATCGTTACACGTGATGGAGTTAAATCCAACCCCGAGAAAATAAAAGCCATTAAGGGATTCCCCGATCCGAGAATGGAGAAGCAAATTAAGAGCTTTTTGGATCTTCTGGGCTACTACCGAAAATTCATAAAAAATTTCTCCGATGTAACCAAACCCTTAACGGAATGTTTGAGGAAAGAAAAGGAAATAATCCTTAATGAAAGATATTTAGAGTGCTTCGAATACTGTAAAAATATTATTGTGCAACGAGCCAATCCTACAGTATCCCGACTTCTCCAAGGAGTTCGTCCTTACTACCGACGCCGGCAATGTCGCCATTGGAGCCGTCCTCTCACAAGGCCCCATAGGTAAAGACAAACCAGTCTGCTACGCATCTAGAACCTTAACGGTCACGGAGCAGAACTACTCCACCATAGAAAAGGAGCTTCTGGCGATTGTCTGGTCCACAAAGTATTTTAGGCCATACCTCTTTGGTCAGAAATTCAAAATTGTAACGGACCACAAGCCACTGACTTGGCTTTTCAATCTTAAGGAGCCCAATTCGAAGCTAATTCGATGGAGGCTGAAACTTGAAGAATATGATTACGAAATCATATATAAAAAAGGCGTTAAGAACACCAATGCAGACGCATTGTCAAGGATACAGCCCGAACCCCTTACTGTTAATAATATTAACACCTCGGAAATTTTCGAATCCTCAACGGAACCAGAAATTGAGGACGAAATCGAAAATCTAGTACCAACAACAAATTCTCCCATAAACCATTTCAGTTCACAAATAATAATAACGATCGACCCTGAAATGCATGGAACAAACACTATCAACGAATACCCATTCGGAAAACACAGAGTAATCATCTACATGCATAACCACCACGCACCAACCGTCAAACGTAGCATTAGCGCACTGGTAACAAAATATCGAGTCACAGGCATCATGTATGATGACTTAATATTTGAAATCGCCAAGGAAGCCTATAGGGAAAAATTTGGAACCGCATCAAAGCACTATCTAGTGAGATCGCACATTCTCCTAACAGACGTACTAAACGTAGAGGATCAGAATGCAATGATAAAAAAAAGAGCATTACCGTTTAACACATTCAAACATATTTCACACAAAGTTTTTATTAATTCTTCACTACCGTTTTTTAAAATGCTTTTACGGGTACAAGGTTTACAGTTTTTTAACACATGTAACAAATGTTTGTGTTCCCTCAATCGTTTCATACCGCTCTAAATTATTTATTAGATTTGCTGGTACATAACAGGTATCATATGTCGTATTAAATATATTCGATCGAAAACGAAATAAATCGTTACATGCTTGTGTCAAATCCAAAAACAAATAACCATAAGGTTGTGATGTCACATCTTTATATAGTTTCGCAAATTCCCTTACGTTATCGGGAAAGATTTGTTTTGCAAGCGGAAAAATTCGTGATTTATCTCGAGGGTTATTAAATGCCACCAGATATTTACAATTTAACGATATATCACGAGTCA
This sequence comes from Nephrotoma flavescens, assembly GCA_932526605.1. Classification (NCBI taxonomy): domain Eukaryota; kingdom Metazoa; phylum Arthropoda; class Insecta; order Diptera; family Tipulidae; genus Nephrotoma; species Nephrotoma flavescens. Next base: position 45,844,536 of record OW052221.1, on the reverse strand, counting down.
CGACAAAATTTTCCCTGATGAAATATGTTTTGTGTTATTAATATAACCGAAATTCGTCTATGGTGCGAACCTTTCGTAAACAATTCACATACATTCTTGTTATAAGCGTTATAAGCAAATTAAACAAATTTTAAATTAATATCAATATGATATTAAATTGTAACTCACATATAATATTTTACGTAATAAATACCTGAATTAATAAATGAATTAAAATATTTTCTCTAGTTTTACTCACAATAAGTGCTCCCTCAAATTTACTGAATATTTTGAAAAATAATCTCGATATTAGTCGTAACAAATAACACTGTAAAATACCCTCATCGGACTTCGTTTGGATATTTTACCTGACTAAGGTGTTCGGGAAATCAGGTATTTTATGGTAGACAATCACCGACTCGGTCGTCAGACCATGTTTGGGTAATTTTTGGACTCAACTATTAAAAATTGTTTGTCGGGATGATTTATGTCATTTTTTCATTTATTTTTGGATAATAAAATAAAGGACTAAATTTATTTTCGGGTCGGTATGTTGAGAGGGATTATCGTTCGTGGCGGTTCCATATTTGCAGGCTGGGCTTGTCACTCACCATCATAAATTGGCGGGATCGGAGTGGCGAGTCCTGCATTTATGTTGTCTAATCGAGGACGGCCGTAAAATCAAAGGGGCAGGAGCATTCCAATACGCAACTACCATATTGGTGTAATATATTTTTTGGTCTACGGATTGATGTAAGAGGGGAGAGATGTAAGAGTTTCATACATTTTGTCATTTTTTCACATTCAAGTTTTTTTTATGATTTCCAATAATCCGCTATTTCTGAATTTAATTAATTAAATGTCCTTGAGGGGCATACACATTTGTCATACAACACATTTGAATTTGTCGGTACAATTTTCTAAAATATATTATTTTTGATGATTATAGAACGTAGCAAAAAAAAAACTCTTTATTGAAATGTTTCCTCGGGCACTTATATCATATTGATTAGGTTAATTATTTTCGTATTATGAATCACATTTCAGTCTTGTGGAGTTTGCATGTGACCGTCGACAAGAACAGTCGAATATACAGCGAAGTGAGATAATTTGTAAAAGATTAATTTAATCATTATTTATTTCTCTAATTAAATTAAATTTATTTTCATAATGGATACTAGCGATAATTGAAATATTTAGTGTGTAAAAGTTATAGACATTTTTGCACAAATATCTTTAATAATTCCCAGTGTACTAAAAGTGTTAACATAGCCAATACGATTGAAGGATATGACGGTGTTAAATTTGCTTCATAGAAAATAAAAAAAAATAGTCAGATCATTTTTTTTTCATTAGTATAACAAATGTAGTAAATTAAAATTAATTTTCATATTCAAAATTAGAGTTCCATTTCACTAAATTTCTTTTATGTTATCTGCGGATAGTTTGTTACGATGGTGAGACAATAACAATTTTAACGACGAAAAGACCGTTCCACGCTACATTGTGAAGCGGGGACAGCATGTACTATGCCGCGATTAAAAAAAGATTAAGAACCACTGATCTATATTTACTAGATAAAAAAAAAATATGTATTGTTTGTATTTTGATTTTGGCAAGAGAATAATTTGTCAAATTTTAATGAAATTATTTGTGTTGCCCGATGTTTATGTGTAACGATTTACCGGGACACTCGGTAATATTAAAAATGTTTGGTGGCGTGATCAAGGTGATGATGATAGAGATTATTTAAAATTTTTAAATTATTTAAAAATTTGATTTTTTTTATTGCTATAATCAACCGGTTAACTTTTCTCCTATATTAGTGCCGCCCGACCAATTAGACCCGTTGGCACCCGCACATTTTTTGATTTGCTGTTCGATGAAGAGAACACCGGAGGAAAATCTAGCTGAGAGGGAACAGTCAGTGTTGACGCGCTGGCAGCTTCTGCAACAGTTGGTACAACATATTTGGTATCGATGGCCCTTAGAATTTTTAACATCGTTACAGCGGCGAGTAAAATGGTGCTATAAAAAACAAAACGTAAGACTTGGTGACATTATAGTTGTCAAGGAAGTAAATAATCCACGAGGGTTTTAGGCGTAATACAACAAATTCATCCAGATAAAGACGGTTTAGTTCGTACTGTTACGATTAAAGCCCAATCAGCCATCATAAAGCAACCATGGGTTTTATTAAGACACCAGAAAAATGATGTTTGTAAATTTATTCGATTAAATTGTACGACCCGGAAAACATTAAAATGTAAAATTATTATAAAAGCTATTAATAAAAACAAAAAAATTATTCGTTTTGTTTGGTGATATTGTGTGTGGCAGAAATTAGTTATTTGTATTTTGTGTGTGGGGAAAATATATAATAATATTACTCTCGACATTTTTATTGAAGCCGTGTATAAAGAAACTTTTACCCTATAAATTGGATTGGCTATAAAAGATGTTTTGCGATCGAATTAAACGGGATTGATTATTTAGATATTGAAAAATTCAGTTGTGTATGGGCTGTGTGTAATGGTCAAAAATTTTGAATTGCTCGATTGCAAAATTGTGTTACGCCATTAAGTTACATTGTAAAATGATAATTAGTAAAGTTTATCGATTACTATTTAGTAATAATTGAATTAAAAGATATCTTAAATTTTTTTTGTATAACATTAGAGTGAAATATTACGTTAATTATTATAAAGTTGTTTGATTGTCCGAGAACAATAATTATGATTTTTCTATAAAAAAAAAACTGCATCTGTATCTATATCTGTGATGCTGCACGCCAAATAAAACAGCCACATAAAACCAGCAATCGCTAAAGTAGTTTTTCCACGTTGGAAAGTGTTTATAAGATTACATATTGGATCAAACAATTCTTTTGAGTTTTGTACGCTTTCGATAAAATCTTTATCAAAAATAAGTTTTGATATATTTGCCATAACTATTTTGGTGTCTAACAACAAATTTAATTGGCCACGGAAATTTGAGGATTGAGGATTGGCACATTTACAAAAACAAAGTGGAATGTTCCAAACTTCCCAAACGTATCCAACTTAGCACTGAAATTATTAAATCTTCAAGCATCGACAACGCAGATTGAACGGATATTTTCAAATCGGGGTCAAATTCCTTGCCTAATTCGAAATAGCCTGACATTTAATAGGTCTAAAAAATTAATTCATATTTATTAATATTATTCTTTAAATAATAAAGAAATTCTAATTCGATTTGTTGATAGTGATGATAATGAAGATTTGCGATAAACAAAATTTCATTAATATTACTTTTGAAAGTAAAACTGAATTTATAATAAATAAATAAACAATTTTTTTGAAATACAACATATTTGTTTTTTATTAATAATTCAGTGGCAAAAACCCAAAACAGCGTAAGTCGAGTTATGCAGTTTTTGAGTTTAACCAAATTTAAAATGTTTACACTAAAACGAACATTTTGATATAATCGATTTATTTTTATGAAGAATTTTAGTACCAAAAGCGAGAAAATCAAAAACAACACAACTCATTTGGTTCTCAAATCGATTTTGCAAAAACGACATAAGTTTTATTTTTAAACAAGTAAATTTCGTTGGTTAGACTTATGCTGTTTTTTCTGATTTAAAAAACAGTCTTTTTTGTGGTTTTATATTACAATCTAAAACGACACAAGTGACTTGTGCTGTTTTCAATAAATTTATTTATTAAAAACAAAATCGTATCTCGACTTATTCAGTTATTGTTAAATTTTATTATAATTGGTTTTTGTGAAGTGAAAACTTAAGTGGTGATATGTTATTCTTGCAATTTGTTTCGTTAAAATACAATTATTTAACTTATTATAAATAGTAGTTTTTTCCAATGCAAAAATATCAATAAAAGGTAAATATGTAATTTTTAATCATTTTACTACGTAATTAGTAAAGGTATGTGTCTTTAAAAACTATACATAATTTTTTATATTTTAGATTAAAAATGAATAATTTGAGTAGATTGTAGCGGCTCAAACAGAAAAATCCTTTTCACTTCGTGGCACTCCTCGTAGCAAAACTATTTATACACCGCGCCGCTTAACTACGAGGCATTGCTCGTTTTGCTGAATATAGTTATTTCGCCACCTACATTCGCGAATCTCGATATTTATCGATTATCGATAAATATCGAGATTTTAATTTCACGATACGAAATGAGAAACGAAAAAGGAGAGTCGCATTTTAGAAGCTTAAGAGACACGGTCTCAAAAAAAAAAATAATATAGTGAAAAAGTGCCGCGAACAATCGTCACACACCAACCATCTTTGTGTGAAATAATTTTAATACAACATTTGTGATAAATAATAAATATATTAAATAAAGTTTAAAATAGTGAGTGTTAATCATTAAAATCATAATACCCGATAACACCGCTATAAGATCCTCACGCATGGTAGCACTTGCATCAAAAGGTAAAATAAATAAAACCAATACCGCGTACCCGATACCATGTCTACACGAAACCGCTACGTTTGCTAATTTAAACAGGAATGAAGTAAAATATCAGAATACATACTCTGGGACTGAAGTAAGCTTTAGTGCGTTCCAATTTTTGGATAAAAATACGAATTATGAAACTTCCACTTATTATGATAAAGTAAGTGACGAATTATTGGATACACTCAAAGAGGCTTATCAGCATAATCCGTTCGAAAACGACGACGACTCCGATGTTGATCCAAACTATATGCCTTCTACTGATGAATCAGACGATGAATACAGCGAAGATATAGAACAAATGGCCAGAAATGTGGAATTTAACCTAGAGAATGAAACAAACGAAAATCGTAACTGTGATACAGAGAATGTTATAGCAGATAGTCGAAAACCATCAAGTAGCAAATCAGCTATGAAAGAACTTCAGACAAAGCGAAACACAGGTCAGCCATATATTTCAACAAGAGGAAAACCAGTAGCTGCTCGAGAGTGTAAACCACTACAAAAATGTCGAAAACAATGTGACACAAAAATCACATTTCAACAGCAACAACAAATTTTTCAGCAATATTGGAATTTAACGTCGTACAATTTGAGATGTGCATTTTTATCCGGTTTAATCGAAGTCCGAAAGAAAAAATATCAGATATTACAAAAGCGGTCAAGCAAAGTTAGAAACTTTTCGTGTTTTTATTTTATCAAATTTGATGTGGAAAAATTTGAAGTTTGTAAGAATTGTTTTAAGAAAACATTTGGGGAGACTGATGGGATTATCAGAACAATCACCAAAAAAAAAATTGAGTCACCTAGACCAATTATTCCGTCCGATAAACGTGGACCACCACCAAACCTCACATCCGACAAAAAAGTGAATGAAATCAAAAACCATATTAACTCATTCCCATCATATGAAAGTCACTATACGCGGAGAGATACATCGCAAAGGTAAGATTTGAAGCAATTTAAAATCATCTCAACTTTTATTAATAATTATTTACGTTTTAGATATTTCCATAGTGACTTAACAATCACTAAAATGTACCAGCTGTACACTGAAAAAATTGAAAATGCCGTCTCAATTACAAAATTTTCCAAAGTGTTCCAAACAATGGGCATTAAATTTAAAACTTCTAAGGCCGACTCATGCCACAAATGTGACATTTTTGCTGCAAAATTGAATGTGACGGACAACGAAGGACAAAAAGAGCACATCATTGAAGAGCAACGAAAACATCACCAACTTGCAGATGACGCTTATAAATCTAAGGAACGGGACAAGGAACTGGCAAAGAGCAATCCAATAATAAAGACTTGTGCTTTCGATCTGCAGCAATGTCTTCCTACTCCGAATGTAATGACCTCAGTATCGTTCTATAAACGTTTACTTTGGACTTACAATTTAACAATACATGATTGCACTACCAGTGCGTCTAATTGCTATATGTGGAATGAAGTTGTAGGACAAAGAAGTGGGAATGACAGTGACTGTTGCACAGGGCAGAATAGAAATTCTTATGTTGCTACAATATTCCACGTCTACATGCAAAATAATCAAGAAAGTGCTTTGAAATTTATTGATCACAAGTTTCTCGTATCTGGCCACACTCACATGGAGTGCGACAGCGATCATGCCGCAATCGAACGAAAAAAAGAAACGTTCCACGGTTAAAATTCACGAACCAAGAGATTGGTATCAGTTTGTTCGTTCAGTATCCAGTCGGTTCATAGTTCATGAAATGAGTCAGGAACAAATTTTTAATTTCGGGGATCTTGCCAAATCTAAGGTTATGTGGCGAAAAGTAAATACTGATGGCAAAAAGTTTGCGTGGCACGATGTTAAATGGATTCGATACACAAAGGAACGAGGCCATATTTTATATAAAACAAGTTATAGCAACGACGAACAATTTAAAGTTCTTAATATATCACGCCGCGGCTTTAATAATTTATCTAACAATGATTTTGTTAAATGCTATACAAACTTGCTAAAGATATCAGACGCAAAAAAACAAGATTTACTTGATCTCTTACCACTCTTAGATCCATCAGCACATTACTTCTACATAAATTTGAATGCAGAGCCCATGCCGGATACGCATCCAGATTTAACTGAAGCGGATGATGATTGTTAAATAAAATTTAGTTATTGGATTTCTTGAATTTGAATTAATTGTTTTATTAAAGTTTATGTGAATTAAAGTATAATTTATTATTATTTTAAGTTTCAATAAAAAATATTTAATAAACTAAAACGACACAAGTTAAATTATTTTTTCATAGCAAACAGAAAAAACAGCATAACTTGAGTTACGCAAAGATTATAATGTGAAAGAAAATGCTAAAAACAACGTAAGTAATTTTATGTCAATTTTGTTTAAAACATTAAATATCCAAAACAACACAAGTCAGGAAAATCGCGAAAATATTTGCAAATATTCAAAATTTTGGAAAACTGAAAATGCCATTATTGAATGTCTTACTCTGATAATTTTATGTATTAATTTGAGATAATTTGAGTTGATACAATTTCTTCAGGATAAAATATCAACCTAAATTACAATTTTCTCAAAATGAACATTTTCGAGTTATGTACTTTTGGGTTTTTGCCACTGAATTATTATAAGCATAAGTAAACAAAATATTTATTTTTCAGTCAAAATTCTACTTAGTTAAGAAAATTAAAATATTCGAGCCAAAGAGCCATTGGTATAGTTTCATTTGACTTGTAATTTAATTAGTAGAAAACTCACACGAAAACGGTTAGTAAAATTTTAATATCTCGGGCCAAATTTTGATTTGCCGTATTCTTATAGCTAATGCTAAGATGAGCGATACATCGAACAAGCATAGTTTTGAACTCAAACTCATTCATACGAAATATCGTTTTCAAGCAAATTTGCACTATCCGTGATTGCTTGGCCGTAAAAAAATCCTCTAGTTTTGGAGCTGATGGATATAATTATATTATTTTGATATAATATAATATTTAAATTTTTATATGCCTGATTTTATTTTGCGATTTTTATTTTTGTTTTTTTGTGTTGACATTTGACAATAACAAATGACACCTAAATTTTTGGATTTTTTCTCCTCACGTCACATAGCGCAACAATTTTTTTATTTCTTTTTGCTACAATATTAGAGCAGTAGTAAGTTGTTTATTTTAAGCAATAGTCGATAAAGAACAAATTGCATTACAGTGGCACTATTCTGGTAATTCCCTGGGAATAGGGAATTGAGGAAAGATTTTATATGTAATTTCAGTTCAAATATTTTTTTTCCGGCCTACTAAGGAGAAAAGTTTGATGTAAATATTTATAAATTGGGAATAATTTTTCCATATCGCAGGGAATATTTTTCCCAATTTTATTTTGTTTTCAAAAAAATTACCACTAGATTTTTACCTCAGTATGCCAGAAAAAAAAATTTAAAATACAAATTACATATAAAATCTTTCCCCAATTCCCTATTCCCAGCGAATTACCAGAATAGTGCCACAGATGTCTCTGTCTGTGTCAAGTTAAATAATCTTGTCGAAAGATGGTAATGATTTCTCGTAATCATCTAAACAATTTTTGTAACCGAAAACATTAAAATGTTATAGCATTAATATTGAATGTGTTCGATGATTAATCGTTTTACACTTCAATCCCATAGTGTTGTGGATTTTGTTTTTCTATTCTATAAAATAAGTTAGTAGCTGAGAAACAAACCATATTTTCTTTGAAAAAAAAAATAATTTTATTTATATTTTTCTACAAATATTTTACTTTTAATTATAATTAATAAATTAGAAGAATTATAAATAAATTCAATTCAATTCAATTATTTAAAGTTCAATTCTCAATTTTACATCATACCTATATCCAATTTTCTTTATATAGATACGTAAGAATTGAGATTATGAACTATAAGTAATTTTGAATTAGTTACGAATACTTTTTGTATTTTACATTTTGTAAAAAATTGTTATGTGTAAAATACGTATTTTACATGTAAAAAACCAAGTATATTACGTAACGTAAAAAACAGGCACAACACTGGTGATGAGTGAATATGATAAGAGTTAGGGGCAAATTCATGGTGATATAGAATAAAACTTTAAAATTAGAATTATAGATAAATCGATATATGTAACATAATTAACGTATGTAACATATGTAACGTAATTTTAAAAGTAACATAATTTTTTAATTTAGTTGATTAGCTAATTTTGCATATACATTTATCATTTTACTTGTCATGTTTGTTAAAATGCAGTATAGATATGTAAATTAAAGCATAACATTTGTCAACTTATCCTGTCATGTTGTGAATTTAACTTTCCTTAAAATTTTTTTCAGGCCAATCGCATTTATGGATCGTCGACTAACTCCATATTTGATTGACCAAATGAACAATGCACCAGGATATGTTTTCAAATATTAATGTTAAAGTCAACCCACTATAAATGCTATATTAACATAGCTGGCAAATCGCGTTGAGAATTTAGCTCATCAAATTAGTTAAAATTATAATCTTATGCTATATTAATTTGGCAGAATAGTTAAAATAACAAAAAATTAAGTAACGGAATGCGACTGTTAGTTCGGAAGTGAAATTTCATCATAGTTCGTTTAGATGTGAAACAGTGTAGTGGTAATATGTATCAAGATAAAAAATAATTAAATAAATTGTTAAAAAGAATAATTAATTGAACATAAGTGTTATTTCTTAGTGTTATTTCTAAGTGTTATTTTTCAACATTATAATATGGATGAAAAATTAAAGGAGAAATATATGATAAAAGAAAATGTAAGTATAGTTTTATTAAAATAAAACAAAAATGGCTGCATTTATGTATCCTTGTAAACCGCGTGGTTATCACAATGTTTTAATTTTTTTTGTGTGTTGATGAATTAAGTTTCTATATCGTAATAAAACTTTACGTTTTTTACAATTTTTTAATATTTAAAAAACTCGAAATGCATTTCTTTAATATAATCAGGTATAAAATAAATATATGTATTAGCTGTTTAATTTATATAAAGAAACTCAATAGCTCGCTTATAGAAAGTTCTAAATTGTGTTTTAACAATCACTTAATGTATATTGCTTATTAAATACAAATTTTCAAATTATGTTAACAACACTAATCATGTTTTAAAATGTTATTATAATATTTTTCAGATTTGTATTTACAACATGGATATATTAAATTTAATTAGTGCGCTAATCCCACCAGCAGTACGTAAAACGTCGAATAAAAAGTTTGTTAAATACCCAACAATTAATGACAGCCAACAACCAGTTTTAATGAGAGTTGAAAATTTAACTGAGATGAATGTGGAAATCGATAAACTACAAACTACTTGCGTCCAGGAGAAAAAAAATTGCAACCGCTGCCTATCGCAATTGGAAAAGAATCGGATGTATTTCAATTTATCGTATCAGTCGATGGACATAAATATATTTGCGGATCGTTTTTAGATGCCTTGAACATAAATTTTAAATTGTATCAAATATTTAAATTAGAATATCCACAACCATGTTATAATATTTGGATATTTATCCAATCTAATACGTGAACAATTGTTGTGATACAAAATCAACATATACAAAGTATACACAATTTACTTTAAAACAAAGTATTTAGGGCGGATATATAAACCATAACAAAAATTATAATACAAATCCAAAACTAGAACATTAAAAAATAAATAGCAATATTAATTATAAGCAAAAAAGCCAACACAAATTAAAATCTAAACCCAAATTACAAAGTAAAGAAAATTATCACCTGCAATTCGAAAAAAATTATAAAATTACAAAATATCATGACCCAAAATACAATGTACTGGGCATGAAAAGTCAAATCGGCAAAAACCAATTCAACAAAAAATTATGCTTAAGCGCCAAAAAGGCAAAAAATTAACATTGGATTCAAAAGAAAAGTAGAAATAGAATTCATTAGTTCCGTGGCTTTTAAGAAAAAAAGAACGAAAATAGTTCTGTGACTTTTAATAAAGAAAAATCGCATTAGTTCCTTGACTCGCAATCAAAAGTTAAAAACAAACATTATTAATTCGTTAAATTTCAATAAAATTAATTCCTAACTCTTATCAAAAGTTAACGTATAGTTCCATAATCAAATATTTAAGTTCTCCAAAACTTCAAATAAAAAATAAAGAATTATAAATTATTCTGGCAATATTCTGTGTAAAACTAAAAGAATATTTGTGTAAAATCCAACCTTATAATATAAATCCCTGTGTAAAAGTAGATTAGAAAATTTTGTGTAAAACTTAGTGACATAATTAACTATATAAAAAAATTAAATTACAAAGTATTTAAATTCAAAATCAAAGTGTTATAAAGTTAATTTGAATAATAAAACAATTCTTAAGTATACAAATTTTTTGTCAACCTGCAGCTGAGCTCCAATATGCAACAACAAAGGTAAGGTTTTATTTACATTCACTGTAGTTTAGATTAAATTATCATAAGCATAACCGATTAAATATAAAATGTATTAAGTGAAGTGACAAACCAAGCACTAATTTCAAGTTCACATTCTTCATTTCTTGTTATTATTTATTATATATATACCACGCGACAATATCGTATATTTACACATACACATATTCTTCGATGTCATTAAATTACGAGTGATTGTATAAAAATATAATTAAGTATTATATCAAATAACGTTTTATTATCTAATACACTTATCGTAATAATCCAAATGTTGCTATATCGGAAATTTATCCATAGGATTCCGCAATAACATAAGCGACCTTACACAATAACTTAATATATATATATACTTTATTTTTTGCAAATCACAACGTAATAGATTAAATAAAGTGAAACATAAAATAATTAGTTCAAGTTCACACTTTTCGTATGCTTCGCTATACGCAGTATACTTCATGTAATTATAATACATATATACAGATTCATACATTTGCCGATGTTATTATATCGCGATCCATATTAGAATTCCAAAGAGAACACGACTTATATAATAATTGAATACGCGACCTTGCACAGCTATGCAATTCGTGCGGTTATGATAACAAATATAATTTATATACAGGGTAGTACGTAGATTTAACAACATAAAATATAAATCACATACTTAATAAATCTAAACAAATTATATAAATATAAAATATAAAACATTTTCCAAATACACATTCATCATATAAAACATTGGCGCTGTAGTTTTTCGAACCTGAAGCGTTAGTTAAGGAAAAGAAAAATACACGACGATACGTACAGTAAATTAAAGGGTTGAAAAATCCCTGTTCTCGAACGGCGAAAACTAAAAAATACCTTTCAAAGTCGCGTCGCTGTCCCAGTAAATCAAATAAAAATTGCCCATGTCCAAGTTGTGATCCCCCAGTCTACAAATTTTAAATAAAGAAACCCTAAGGTCGGAAGTCAGGCGTGTTTTAATATTCAAAAGGGCCGTTCTCTACCAAAAACTAATTAATTTTATTCTAGCAAAACAAATATTTTTTTTGAATAAAGTGAAGTGAAAACAGAAAACAAAATCCTTTTATGTTCAATAACAAAGCCTCGCCATTCGAAAGGAAATCAGAGAAAACAAGCAGATCACCCGAAAACATATCCACGATAACCATCACTAATTAGAAACGACAGAACACGCAGCCAGTCAGCAAGCACACCCCCTGCACAAAAACCACAGTCGGAAATTAAACAAAAAGAAACAGAAAAAGCAACTCAAACAACCCAGGCAGTAATAGAACGAAAAACAATCAGCACGCAAACCCCAAAAACACAAAAAATGGAACGAAAACAAATACAACAGCTAATTACAGACCACGCAATCCCAGAATTCAACGGAGAAGACGTAGAACAAAACACAAGCAAACTAGCACGATTCATAGGTATCGCAGACAGCGTACACAAAATGCTGGGAACGGAAGCAGAAAAAGCGATATTCACACAACTGCTCATATTCAAGCTAACAGGTGACGCGTATACGAGAATAAGCCACAGGGAAATTAACGACTACGAAACATTAAAGGAAACCATAAAAAACATGTACGCGAAAACATTCACTTTAAATGAACTAGAAAGAAAATTCATGGACGTTCAACAGTCATACGGAGAAACAATAAGGAACTATGGGCCCTCACCAGTGGACAGCGCATTACATACTTAAATTCTATATTCGGTTGTTTTTACGACCATTCTTTAATTGTAAAAAAAATATTTTTATAAAATTCGTTTATTCCCTATATAAACTACGTTATAAACTATCGTATTTCTGCCGAAATTTTTTTATTTTTATTTTAATATATATCTGTGAATAAAGGCCTGAAATCAAAATGCAATAACGAACTTCTGTGTAACCAAATTCAAAAAGATGTGGAGGAGATATCATCTCTTTCAGTGGAATGCTCACGATATATACACTATTGTGTAATGAAAAATTGGGAAAATGGTATTTTTGGAGAAATTAAATTTAACGATTATTATTATCACCTTTTTGAAAAAAAATTATCGAAATATGACTTAAATCCTAACTATCGGGATATCCGCAACAAATTTCATTCAAAATTCTACGACAAATGTTATAAGTCGAATTTAATCATTGATGCCGCAAGTAAATACTCAACATTGTTCCATAATAATTTTTGGATGCATGGATACCGGCGAGTTAGAAAATTTTTAAACCACTTCGATAAAAACACATATGACACAATGCATTTTTTGTTCAATGCTATTAGCTGTAAAATTCCAAATCCTAAAATATTAGAAGCATTAAAAAAACATTTAGATTGGAATGATGAAAATTTTTATAATTTATCAAATAAAAAGACCTATTTCGAACATATAAAATTTTTTTACAAATTACAAAGTTACAATGAAGACAACGAAATTAAAAATTTTAACCTAATTCCAATATTGAAATTTGGTCGGCACCACGTTCGCTACGACTCCTTTGCTCTTTGGCAACTATTGCGATCCGTTAATTTATGCACGGGACCCTGGAAAGATTTTGATCAAAATTTGGAATGGAGAAAACACTTTAAACTTTTAGAGACAAAAAACAAACATTTTGAAAATTCGATAATGACGGATGGTGTAGCTGTAACTTTCTTAATGGGCAAACATGAGAAGAATAAAAAAAGTCAATAAAGCCAAAAAAACAAAACCATGAAGATGATGTTTTTGGAAATCTTTCTAAAATCTTTTGTGAAGTGGTAAGTAATAAATAAATATTAACTAGGTAGTGTTAAGTATTGATCAAGCCCTCACCAGTGGATAGCGCATTACATACTTAAATTCTATATTCGGTTGTTTTTATGACCATTCTTAAATTGTAAAAAAAATATTTTTATAAAATTCGTTTATTCCCTATATAAACTACGTTATAAACTATCGTATTTCTGCCGTAAATTTTTTATTTTTATTTTAATATCTGTGAATAAAGGGCACATCAGCTGCTTCATTAGGAGCGGAAATCTCGGAAGTTGCGTAAGCACGCGGGTTTCCTTTCTGCTGGTAGCTCTTTAACATTCACAATTCTATCGTTTTCACTTACACTTACACTATTCTACTGTTGAATATTGAAAAGTTGAGAAACTTTTTTCGTGTGTGTCGCTGCGTCATGCCTTACTGGCATGCCTGACCAGATACAATGTTGGGTTGCACACACACGGAAAAGGTTTCGTAATTGTTGAGTTGCAGTGCTGGATCCTCGTATCATTTGTACTGGCATCATTTGTTGGTGGCATGTCCCAACTCGCACTCCGAGGAATGAACTAATTATTCGTGGTAGCATCTGGTATTCGATGAGCCATTTTTATTATATTTAATTACAGAATCTAAAAATGACTGACAACAACAAAGTAATTTCAATTAAGGAATATTTTATCAGAAAACCGATCGTCCATCAGGTTGAACCTCCCAGAGGTGGGGAGACCGTTGCCAAAAAAGAGGTGGGAAGGAGCTACGAATTAGACGGGAGATCGCAGAAAGTAAAAGAATTTTAGGACTGCCTATGCCATCAAAACTAAATATTAATAAAATAAACAATATGGAGAGGCTCGAAGCACAATTGAAGGTGCTTAAGGAACAACAGAAGTTGTTGTTAAAAAAAAAAACGAAAATATAAAAACCAAAAAAAAAATTGGAAATAAATTAAATCTAAAATCTGAAAAAACTAGGGTTAATTTTGATCTTTCATTTTTTATGTTTGGTAAAACATTTAGGGGACTAGTTTTGGGTTCACGTTACACGCTGGGTTAAATACTATGTTATGTTAAATGTTGCGATAAATTGTTGCGTTGATTTCGAGACATTTTAACGTAAAATTTTATACAGAAAAACCACTTTTTAACGGACGAAATGGGGAGTCCGTTAAATCCGTTTGCCGTTAAATCCGAATGCTTGTAAATCGATTTTATTCGATCGAATTTAATCTGAGGCGGAACTCAGGCTTTCTTAGCCAACCATATTTTTTATTCAGTAATATTAGCGACAAAATTCCAAATCCTGTATTACTCAAATAAATTAAAGATCATTTAGGTTGGAATGGTGAAAATTTTTATAATTTATCGAATAAAGACATATTTCGAACATCTAAAATTTTTTACAATTTACAACGGTACAATGAGAACAAAATTAAAAGTTTTAATTTAATTCCAATTTTGAAATTTGGTCGGCACCACGTTCGGTACGATTCATTTGCTCTTTGCCAACTATTGCGATCCGTTAATTTATGCACGGGACCCTCAAAAGATTTTGATCAAAATTTAGAATGGAATTAATAAATTAGAAGAATTATAAATAAATTCAATTCAATTCAATTAAGTTCAATTCTCATTTTACATCATACCTATATCCAATTTTCTTTATATAGATACGTAAGAATTGAGATTATGAACTATAAGTAATTTTGAATTAGTTACGAATAGTTTTTGTATTTTACATTTTGGAAAAAAATTGTTATGTGTAAAATACGTATTTTACATGTAAAAAACCGAGTATTTTACGTAACGTAAAAAACAGGCACAACACTGGTGATGAATGAATATGATAAGAGTTAGGGGCAAATTCATGGTGATATAGAATAAAACTTTAAAATTAGAATTATAGATAAATCGATATATGTAACATAATTAACGTAACGTAATTTTAAAAGTAACATAATTTTTTAATTTAGTTAATAAGATAATTTTGCATATACATTTATCATTTTACTTGTCATGTTTGTTAAAATGCAGTATAGATATGTAAATTAAAGCATAACATTTGTCAACTTAACCTGTCATGTTGTGAATTTAACTTTCCTTAAAATTTTTTTCAGGCCAATCGCATTTATGGATCGTCGACTAACTCCATATTTGATTGACCTAAATTATATTTAGTTAAATGAACAATGCACCAGGATATGTTTTCAAATATTAATGTTAAAGTCAACCCACTATAAATGCTATATTAACATAGCTGGCAAATCGCGTTGAGAATTTAGCTCATCAAATTAGTTAAAATTATAATCTTGTCTTATATTAACTTAGCAGAATAGTTAAAATAACAAAAATTAAGTAACGGATTGCGACTGTTAGTTCCGAAGTGAAATTTCATCATAGTTCGTTTAGATGTGAAACAGTGTAGTGGTAATATGTATCAAGATAAAAAATAATTAAATAAATTGTTAAAAAGAATAATTAATTGAACATAAGTGTTATTTCTAAGTGTTCAACATTATAATATGGATGAAACCAAAAAATTACATGCGATACTACAATGAAAAATTAAAATAGAAATATATGATAAAATAAAATGTAAGTTTAGTTTTATTAAAATAAAACAAAAATGGCTGCATTTATGTATACCCTGTAAACCGCGTGGTTATCACAATGTTTTAATTTTTTTTTGTATTGATGAATTGAGTTTCTATATCGTAATAAAACTTATTATATTTTAGTCAGCCATTTATTCGGTTTTTTACAATTTTTTAATATTTAAAAAACTCGAAATGCATTTCTTTAATATAATCAGGTATAAAATAAATATATGTATTAGCTGTTTAATTTATATAAAGAAACTCAATAGCTCGCTTATAGAAAGTTCTAAATTGTGTTTTAACAATCACTTAATGTATATTGCTTATTAAATTAAGTACACATTTTCAAATTATGTTAACAACACTAATCATGTTTTAAAATGTCATTCTAATATTTTTCAGATATTTACAACATGGATAATTTAATTAGTGCGCAATTCCACCAGCAGTACGTAAAACGTCGAATAAAAAGTTTGTTAAATATCCAATTAATGACAGCCAACATCCATTTTTAATGAGAGTTGAAAATTTACCTGAGATGAATGTGGAAATCGATAAACTACAAACTACTTGCGTCCAGGAGTAAAAAATTGCAACCGCTGCCTATCGCAATTGGAAAAGAATCGGATCGAATATCCACAACCATGTTATAATATTTGGATATTTATCCAATCTAATACATGAACAATTAGACGATTCTTCTATTTCTGATATAAAATATTCATCATGGACTGCAACTGATAGAGCAACATTAACCGAACAGACATCGCGTGTTGAAGATTATTTATTTGATCTAGACAATAAGCTAAATACTCTGAAAGTTCATTCTTACATAGCAAAGCAGCATACTCAGTTTATAAATGAAAAAAAAAAAAAAAGAAAATCTTAGGCCACATAAAGTACTTGTAATGTTTGGCTTCTCAGAAAATTATGCTTATGTGTGTCAGGATGGCTTTCCATTTCAACAATAACCAATGTACAGTGGTACCTGTGATTTTCTATTACAAAGAAAATGATGAACTTGAACATCAGAGTATGATTTTTTTGTCTGATAGCCTGAAACATGCCACTGCAGCTGTATATTCTTTTCAAACACTAAACTGATACCAGAAATTAAAAAAAAGGTTGAAAGAATTCAAAAATTTTATTATTGTACTGACGGCGCTAAACAACATTTTAAAAATAAATTTTAAATAAACAATTTGATTAATCATAAAAAAGATTTTAATATTGAAGCAGAATGGCACTACACAGCAACTGCACATGGAAAAAGCACGTATGATGGAATATGTGCTACTTTCAAAAGGTTAGTCTAAAAGGCAAGCCTTACGGCAAAACCGTCTAAGGCAATATTATCTCTCCAAGCACTATTCAACTGTGCAAAAAAACATTTCGATAATATTAATATTTTATACTTTGATAAAGTATTTCATGACAAAATGAGGCGAAAATTGAATCGAAGATATCTTAATTGCGAGAGATTCGTGAGATTTCGAAAAACCACGGTTTTATCGTACGGAAAAATGGAATAGTTTTGATTAAAAAATTTTCTAATGATGGAACACCTTCTAACGAAGGAAAATGCAAATCACTGGTCACCTGAATCAAAGAAGTAATTAATTGTAAAGTTTTATAAAAATTCAAAAACACAAATCAATCACACTACAGACAGATGGACAGAAAGACGAAATTGACTTAGATAAGCTACACCTTGCAGATAGAGGGACAGACAGACAGAATTGACATAGACATCATTTTTGAAAAATTTCTCAATATTTAATAAAATTTAAGCTTGCCATCTATCTATCTAAACTATTGAATGCTAAATTATTTAAAAATATGTTTATATTTGAAAAGTTATACAATTTTTCAAAAATGGTGCTTTGCTGTTTGATATTGACGTCCGTTATTTTTTTAAAATGGATAGTATTCTCACTAACAATTTTAACAAGTAACGGCCGTCAATATCAAACGTTCGTAAATTTTGATCGCAAAACTATTAATTTACAAATAAAAATTACTTTAAAAGAAATTTATTGTTTTTATTTGAAAACAGAACTAACAAAAATTCTGTTCTATTGGAGGAAACAAATTAGTTCAATTGTGTAAACGACTCCCGAATTTGCGGTAACTGAAACACGATTGTACTAATATTGTCAAAAAATTATTGCAATGACCGTCTCTATTAATTTTTTTGATAATCCTGATCAACAAAGTCGTTTACCACAACGGAATGTAAATCGTGAGAAAAAGCCAATCGCTTCTATTGTCGATTTATTCACTTAATGCAACAGAAATGGAAGATGCTACTACTTCGTAAACAGTTCCGATAAACGAAACACAGTTATTTCAAATACAATCAAGAGGTTGTAACAAACGACCATTAAAAATAATATTTCACAATCGAATGATTCGGTAGGACAATTTATGCGGTTGTCACAGATGGGGTAATTTCCTGGGTGTTGCAATGCGAACACCTGCACAAAAAGTAATGCACGAGTTTCTAAACGTGACGAGACAAAATCAAAATTTTTATTGTTACAGGTGTTCGAAATACATTGAGATTTTTTAATAACATAAAACAAAAGAACATACAAATCTTGCAAAATTTTGATTATTTATAAATGTATGTGTGTGGTTCAGTGTTGCCGTCTGAATTATGTAATATTTTTTTTTTATTAATTAGATGCGCTTCAAAATAGTTTCTAAGCGGACGTGTTTAAAAAAAAGGGTGCAAAAATTATAGGTAATTTGTTGTTGGTTGTGGTTAAGTGATTTAAACATTTTTATAGTGTTTCAAACCAAGGTGAGTTTTCGTTTTTTATAATTTAAGAAAATTAAAAGTACCATACATACTAGATATTGTAGTGAAATCCTTTCCAAATATCTAACATGGGTATTTGGGTATTTGTCGGTAAATTTTATTTAATTTTACCCGAACGAATGCCACTTTTAATCTGTTTGTAAAAAATTTAGGACTAGATAGTATAACTGTTTTTTATTGGTAAACTATTTCTTTCAGAAGCAATTTCTTTCAGAAAATTCTTAAATGTGAGAATAGTTTTGGTTATGTTTTTAGGTCTCATAAGGAAAATATCGGATTATTCTCCATAGATTTACCTGACGCGTGAAAATTATTATGAACAGTGAGCGATCGTTATCACTTTCAATCGTTTGTTGAAAATTTAGGACTAGTATAATTGCTTTATTGTTGGTAAGGATTTAAAATTATATCTAAGGTCGCGTGTTTTCTTTAAAAAAAATAATTATTTAGAAAATAGCTTGCGCAGTAAAACAACACAAAAATTTGCTGTTTATTTTTTGAAGCTGCAAATTTGCGGCAGAAGCAATCGCAAAAATAAACAAAAAATTTTATGTAAAACATAATTTGAAATTCAAATTTCTTTGGTAAAATGGATTGAGTAGCCAGAATTTCAAACAGCACATTTATTGCTTGCTAGCTGATCGACTATCTACCCCATTATCTTGAAGCAATAATTATAATTTCTTTTTTACATGTTGTAAGACTTTTTCAATTTAAGTCGCCATCCTTGAATAAAACGGTAAAATATATTTTTGAGCATTTATTTGATGCAAGTTTGCTCAAAAAATATTCATGGTCGGGTCAAGCAGGGCTCGAAAAAAATAAGACGTTTATTATCTATTAAAAAATTATTTATATATATTTATTTTTCAGAAGTATCAAAACTGATTTTTGCGGATCATTTTCTATTGTTAAATTTGATAGAACTCGTGGTCAACTATATGGCAAGGGATTTGCAAATTAAAATAGCCGTACAGGAATACCTGAAAAGATCAGCGGTGAACAAATCCCGTACATAGCAAATTAAACAAATTTTAAATTAATATCAATATGATATTAAATTGTAACTCACATATAATATTTTACGTAATAAAAACCTGAATCAGCAGACATTGTACTTGTCGCTCAAGAAGATCCGGTCGTTCTTGGGTGGGCACACCCAGTTATTATTAAATTTATTACGTTCCTCAAGTTTCGGTCGACGGATTCTGGTATCCTTTAATTTAATTTCAGTTTTTACTTTTATTTTTATTGTGTTCCACGGTGTAGGCCAGGAGTCGGCAAAATCACCGTGAGAGAGGCTTCTGCGTGCTTAGATGAAATCTGCGGGTTTGCTTCATGCTACAGTTAAATCAGCCGATATCACCATTACAGACAGACAGACAACATCATTGGTTAATGCACTTTCATCAAGTTTCTAATAATATGATACGTTGTAATAATATCATCCAACAATCCATAAATAATGTCATACAAAACATACATTGTAACAGCCAAGATTGTTAGAATAGAATAGAAATATTTAACTTTTATCAACTAAGCACATTTCTTGAATAATAAAAGAAAAACATCTAAATTTTCAACAATCATGCAACATATCATATTATATGCATGATCGTCGATACACACATTGTATGAAGACATAATAAATATATTTAACTTATATAAACGAACTCAACATAAGAACAAGTGGAATTGTTATATTAAATATTGTACCATTGACATCAAATCTGTAACTAAAATATATTAAAATAAACTGATCTATGACGAATATTCTTCATAGATAAATAAATATATAAATTTTGTTTACCGTAAAACGTAACTCCACCCGTAACAACGTGCCCGACCACTCACATCCATGGAAAGGCTTTAAGTAGACGCTCCCATAAAATCATGGTGAAATATGAATTTGCATTTCCGGCCTAAATGCAAACGACCTAAATGGGAATTTTCCATTTATGCAGCAAAGTGCAGATTATAAATATGTGTAATTTTTAAGTAAAAGTAGTAATCTCGATATAGTAAATAAAATAAGTGGTTGTGTAACCACCATAAAAAAGTTTTATATTTTTAGTGTTTGTCATATCAAAAACGTTAATTGGCGCCCGATTTCATCCGAATTCATCCGATTTTATCCGAATTCATCCGATTTCATCCGACTTCATCCGATTTTTCTGACTTTATCCGATTTCGTCCGATTTCATCCGACTATCCCATTTCATCCGATTTCGTCCGACTTCATCCGGTTTCATCCGAATTCATCCGATTTCATCCGACTTCATCCGATTTCATCCGATTTCGTTCGATTTCATACGACTTCACCCGAGCAGGGGCCGTCTTAAGCGTTGTGATAGTGAGTGAAATTGTAAGTACCACGTACGAACTTGAAAATAAAAATAAATCTCGCGGAAAAAAAATAAATTTAGTTCAATAATAGTAAAAGTGAATTAAATAGTGAAATAAAATAAAATAAAGTACAGGTAGTTATAAAAAGCGTGACAAAAAAAGTAAAGTTATAGAGGTTTAATCAAAATTGTTAAACCTTACGGCACTCGAATTAAGGTATAGTTCCTTAATTTAATTTCCAATATAACTAGACGCAGCACGATAAGGTTATGAGGACAAAATAAATGAAACGAAAAGAAAGACTGAGGTTCTTGAAAAGGAAAAAGGGGCAAAAAGGAACAAGATAGGGAAGAAAGGAAGCAATTAATTCTACGCTTGATAAACAAGCAAAATAAAGTAATTTTTATTCATTTTTTTTTGCCATGAAGTCAAACGATAAGTCAAAAATTCAAATTTATCCGCGATCCAGCGTTAAAGGAAAGAAAGTATGGAGTGGTTGGGAAGTTGATTGTGTATAAGTAAGTGTCGATTATCGTATTCGTTTGTCACACAGATAGTGACGCTAAATGGAAGAATTTCCTACGATTTGTGAATTTAATTCGAGAGTGCTGAAATATACCAATATACCGAACAATCACAATAACACCATTACAATTGCAAAAAACCAAAGTAAAATATATAATAAAATTCGTGAATGCGAAAAGTTAGTTGTTAAAATAGAATATAGATGGAAATGTGAAAGAATCAAATTTCGTACGTAATTCCAAAGTAATAATACAACATCAGTCGTCGCGACCTGATGAGAAGACTGATTTTTTCAAATCAATAGTCTCATTTGTTCGAAACTGATTGTTGTGATTCTTACACATTAGCCATCTATAAGTCAAAAATTCAAATAACTATTTTTTCTAGATGACAAAAAAAAATTACACGTTGGCCGAAGCTGTGGCTGAAATGGAGAAATGGCAGGATGAAAATGAGGATGAACCCGAGTTTCCGGATATTACTATTTTACCTCCTGCTGATTTCGGAGGAATAAGTGACGAAGAGTTTCTGGACGAAGATGTCCTGGATGTGAATAATATAATAGAAGATTTCGTTCATGATATTACAGGTACAATGGAAATAATTTTGGATGATACAATTTTGGATGCTGATGCTATCTTGACGAAGATGATTTACTCCCATTGAGCCAACTATTACATCGTACCACTATACCTATATACAAAATGCGAAGTTCATCGTACCAATCGATTTAGAAGCATTTTTAAATTTCGATGCCAATTTAGCTGAAGATCGCGAGGCAGAGAAACAATTGGTAAAAAAACTACTATATCAAAGTAACTTGTTCCAAGTTTCTAATACAATTTTTTTTTTAGAAATCCTTATTCATGAAACAAAGCGGGCAAGATATAAAAAAAATTGTAAGAAGTAACCTAAAAATAGTTTTTACAGAAGAATTAAGTCGAAAATTTAGTTTTAACGGACGGCAAGGAAATTTTCCAACAAAACAATTTAGAATTATCAAAATTATGAAAGGTAAAATATTACGATTAAACATAATATTAAACAAACCTAAATATTAACGTGAACATTCCTTTTAGATTGTATTTTGGAAAAATTTCCAAACGCTACTGAATCTAATATTAATCAATATGCGACCAATTATTTTTATAATATAAAGGACCGGGAAGGTAAATTAAGAAAAAACTCCAATTGAAATATGTAGTTAGTTTATTAATATGTAGTTAGCAATGCCACCATGAAATTTATGTGATATGAATTTACTTTTAAGATTTTTTTTAATATACATAATATATGAAATTAATCTTATAATATTTAATTTAAATGATATTTTGTTTCGAAATTATAATTGAATTCTTTTAATTTTTTTATTTTTATTACTTAATGAATTTACCTAAATATGTTAATTTGGTGTAGTATTTTAAATTTAGTTTTAAACTAGAATTTTGATTTTTAATTTAAATATGTACATAATGTGATACATGGAATTGAATACGTTTAAACTAAACCAAAATAAAACATGTTATTTGAATTTAGGTTTAAGTATTTTTACATAACATGTTGAGATCTATAAAATGGATTGTATACTGTGATATAAAAAACTCATTTGAAATTATAAAATTAATTAAATTAAATATATATATATATAGATATATTGTATATATATATATATTTTCAACCATATTTGGTTACCAAAAGACACCACCATACTATCTACCATGTTCGAACTGTCAAAGTGTCAAAACTCCAAAAAAAATTTACAATAAATTCGTCTTTGCGCTTTTACTTATACATAATAGTAGTATAACAAGTTAAAATAAAAAATATGGAGATACAAAATAGAAAAAATAGAAAAATATGGTCGGAGAGAGAGACCAATATTTTTATAGATATTTGGTCCGAGTACATCGATCAACTGAGGAAGGCCAAACGAAATGGACATATTATGGCTGAAATGGTCCAGCGACTCTCGGAATATAATATAAAAGTTAATACGACGGAAGTACTAAATAAAATAAATAATTTGACAAAAAATATCGGTAATATAAATTGAAATACATTTGTGTTTATGTATATAGTATAATTTTGGTTGCAGGCAGGAAAAAAAACAAACGGGAATGTCGGGTGGATCACCTTCTGATTGGCCTTTATACTCCAAAGTACATCAGATTATTGGATCGTTTAAATCAAACAGATACGATTTGACGGAGGAAACTTTTAGTGGTTGTACATACAACGTATGTCGATATATATAAATAATCAACTATTCCATTTATTAACAGGTTCCAACTTTGAGATGTCCAGCGATAGTTTGGTAAGTATTTTATTTATACTTGTGTAGTTAATTTATAAACACATCCTCTGTAATACATTAATTTATATTTAGTATAGAGAATTCAATGTGATTTTAGCTGCGTTTTTTTGAAAACAATCGAGTAGAGTTCGCGATAACTATTTTCAAATTTGTCCAATTTAAAATTAAAAATTTAATTTTTTTTAAATTAAATAATTTAGATTTAATAGGAATCTATATATAACCAAAAAAATCCATCATAAAAATTGTATGGTTTTCTTGTAATATCGTTGTTCTGTATAGTTCTGTATAATAACGGAGTAGTTCAGAACTATCCAGAACAACGATATTACAAGAAAACCATACAACTTTTATGATGGATTTTCTTCGTTATACATAGATTCCTATTAAATCTAAATTATTTAATTTTAAAAAAATTAAATTTTCAATTTTAAATTGGATAAATTTGAAAAATAGCTATCGCGAACTCTACTCGATTGTTTTAAAAAAAACGCAGCTTTTATTAGTTTTCAGATATAAGTGACTTATCAACGTCATCTCAAAATCTAAGTACTTCGGCTGAGACAGCAACCTCTTGCATCAACTTCTACAATCGTATCACCACCCGCACCATCTGCACGGGCTAAAAAACGAAAAGCCAATGATGATTACGACGATATTAAAAAATTAATTAAGTTAAAACGTTCGAACTGTTTGTTGGCAGAGGCGAACAGAGTTGAAAACGGGAAATTGAAATTAGTAAACAATTTTGTCACGGCCAACATTGACTTCCAGAAGACATTGTTATAAATGTTTAAAAACGATCAACTATAATTTACCGACTAATTGATGCAACAGCAAATCTAACTAAATTAAAAAAATATATTAATTAACAAAAATTAGAATATACTTGAAGTTGGACGAAAGAACATCGTCCTCTACAAAAATTTGAAGTTAAAAAGTGTGATCAATCTTAAATCTTAATCTTAAAATTTGAAAATAATATGCAAGTAATCGTGTAATAAAATTTATTTGGCGCAGTTGGTAGGATCCTATGTCAATAGAGATAGAATAGAAGGCTATTTTGTAGTTTTAAATCTATTCATTCCATTACTAAATTTATAATAAATACTCGTAATACACAATTTGTAAGCTGTAGTGGTTTTGCTAATCCGATTTTCTTACATGGGGGCTCAACCGGGATCCCGAAGGTGGTAACTATATTCGCGTCATATGTACAAAAGGTGGTCAATTAAAGTCGTTAATTAAAAAAAAAAAAAAAAAAGTGAGCTAATAAAGATGTGCGCGACTTTGTAATATAGTGGACTCGTTTAATGAGAAGATGCTCATTAAAATACATGTAGCAGTTAACGAAACAAAAAGAAAATTTGGAAGTGTGAAAACAACTTTAATTAATTAATATAAAAGTGTGTGTCCGTTATAATAATTGTTGCAGATTGAAAGTTTGTGCACGTGTTATATATAGTATCAAGGTCGAAGGACTGTTCGAGTCGCAACTGTATCCGTTTACGGTAATTTGGGTTGAACGATAAAATTGCTCGTGATAAGCAGCAACCGCATTGTGCAGTGTTACCGTAAAAAGTGAGATAGTGTTTTCTATAAACAATAAATCAAAATATTGCATTGTAATTGACCATATTGTAAACGAAAATAAGTTTTTGTATAGAAAACTCGCTTCGGAAAATAAAAATTATTTTGATTAGAGACGTAAGCCTGCCCCAAAATATAGCGTTGGTGATTGGGTCGTCGTAAAAAAAAACTCAGTCCGGGAGTGGCCTGAAATTGCAGGGCAAATTTGTGGGACCATATGAAGTTTTGCATGTCAAAGGTTTCGATCGCTACGAGGTCAAGAAGGTGGGAAGCTGAGATGGTCCAATACAAACTTCGACTTGCGCTAACTTCATGAAGCGATATTATTGCGGTATCTCAGTTGATACGATGATTGTGCTGCAGAGGAAGAGATAATCATTTCCGAGGAAGGATCATCTGGAACCCTGTGATCCCTGACGTAAATTATGTTAAAGGTATTTATAATCGCTCTTATGTATTATTGGTATATACTTTATCTTTTAAATTGTTTGTGTAAGTGTGTAATTGTAGTAGTATATAATATTCTATGTAGATAAAAAAGAAAGCTATTTTTTTTGTTTTGAATCTATTCATTCCATTACTAAATTTATATAAATAATACGCAATTTGTAAGCTGAAGTTGTTTTCCTTCTCCGATTTTCTTACAATTACTCTTTACATCTCTTTACATCGTTTATGTCCTTTAAATTTCGATTTTTTAACAAGTGTAATTCTCATCACGAAACTGAGGCATACAGTTTAAGTGATTTAGTTAACCCTTCGTCTCTTATTATTGCATATATGCAATGCACCAAATATATACCAAAATACCGTGACACATAATATTAATTTTTAATTTTACATCATTTTCTATTCGTTTATTTTGTTCTAAAATTAATGTTAATTGGGAATGCATTTGCTGCTGTCAAATTATGGCGCCAAAACGATACTTTTGTATGTGTGTCCATTGTAAAACAAGTTCGTAGTTTCGTGGCTTCGTGTTTTCTGTGTTTAGGCAGCAAAACCAGTGAAAATTATTCAATGTAAGTACTAATATCGATTAATAAACAATGTTTGGTGTGTATATTACTTAGATTTTATTGGTTATTATGGTTTTTCTACGAAAAAAAAACATTTCAAAATGTGTATTGCAAATATGCAACATCACGTGAATTTAACAACAATAGTAAGTCACACATATATGCAATACTTGCATAAATGCAATGTTACGATAATGGGAGCTGATGCATTTAACGATGGTTGATACGTGATATTGCATATATGCAATACAAGAACTTTGAATAAATTACTAATAAATTTTATTTCGATAGCTTTACTACTACAATGGCCAGAAAATACCTCACCGAAGCAGAAATTTTAGAAATTGTTGCTTCATGGTCAGATAGTGATGATGACCTTTATGATGAGAGCAACAAAGACAATGATGATGCTGATTTTGAGATTCAGGCAGTTCGAAGACGAACCGATGCGGAAACCGATATGATTGAAAATTTGCAAGACAACGAATCAGTTGAGATTCAGGCAGAAGAGGTTTTGCAAGACGATGAACCTTTTGACATTGCCAATATACCAATTGATTTTGTTGGGAATAACGCCAGCTTGGAAACCTTCGAATCATCTGTACAAGAAAAAGCAAAAATATTATGGAGATGTCAAGAATTCTTAAAGAATGAAAATGAAATAATTTTCCAAGGCAATGAGTCTTTAGATGAAGAATATTTGAATCTATGCACACCATACGCATGTTTTAAATTTTTTTTTGGCGATAATTTGCTGAAACTAATCATTAACGAATCTAATTCGTATGCAAATCAAAAAAATATAAATAATACGAAATTTATTACGGAATCAGAACTAAGAAAATTTTTGGGAATATGTGTGTTGATGTCTGTGATTCAAATTCCGAATTATCGCCGTTATTGGTCCCCTATAGCTGGAAATAAATTAATTCAAGAAACAATGTCGCTATCTAATTTTGAACGAATTAAATCAATTCTACATTTCAACAATAACGAAAAGATGTTACCGAAAGATCACCAAGATTACGATCGTTTGTTTAAAATTCGACCTGTAATTGAAGCGCTTCAAAATAATTTTCGCAAAATTCCAATGGAATCGTGTCTTGCCGTGGATGAACAGCTCTGCTCCACGAAAGCCAAAAGTGCTATAAAGCAATATTTACCGAATAAACCACATAAATGGGGTTTCAAATTGTTCGTGCTCTCAGGTATTTCCGGATATTCGTATAACTTCGAGATTTACACTGGACAGGAAAACAACCCTCTGAAACGACCAGTCTACGAAAAACATTTAGGAGCTAGTGCGAATATAGTAATTAGAATGCTAAGAGAAGTGCCTCGCCATCAAAATTATCGAGTATATTTTGATAATTATTATTCCTCAGTACCATTAGTCGTGGAATTATCTAAGCAAGGAATCTTATGTTTAGGTACAATTCGTAGAAATAGAATTCCGAGTTGTAAATTTCCTACGGAAAAAGAAATGAAGAAGTCTAAGAGGGGTACTTCCATTGAGTATACGTCAAGAGTGGATAATGTTGAATTTACTACGGTTGCGTGGAAAGACAACCATTTAGTAAC